>KZ506947.1:82841-116867 GCA_002844005.1 Limosa lapponica baueri | reverse complement strand
CCTGGGGGGGCTCTGCCCGGGGGTGACGGGCTGGTGTCGGGCCGTGTCGCGGTGTGTGGGGCCGTGTCGCGGTGTGTCGGGCCGTGTCGCGGTGTGGCCTTGTGCGCTGCGGCCGCTCTCTGGCAGGACGAGGCCGTGCGGCCTTTCCCCAGCCTGGGGCGGGGGTCTGCTGGCCCACCCGGTGGCCGTGGGGCTCTGGGCCCCGAGGGTGGGTGGCTGGGTGCCGTCCCCGGGCGCGTGGCGGCCCTGGGGCTGCCATGGCTGAGAGAGGCGGGCAGCCCCGCTTTGTGCGGGTAACTTGATGCTGATGACAGTTGGCAGCTGCAGTTCCCCCGGCCGGCCCAGGCAAATAAAAGCATCGGGGCTCGTCCCCGAGGGGAGCGACAGGTGTTCGCTCCCGCTCCTTTGTTTCCCTCCTTTTATTCTCCTCCCTAATGCATGTCATATTTTTACCGCCCGAGGAAACAGGAGACGCGTCCCCCGCTTGAATCGGCGGAGCTGCGCGCTTGCCTCCCTGTACGTGTCCGGCATAGCTTCCCTCCCTCCTTCATTTCACCCTGCAAAATTTGCCCGGGGAAAACCCTTGGGTTTTGGTGGTACTGAGTTTTTCTTTGCTGAGAGGTCCAGCGTGAGCTGATGCGCCCACGGCTGCTCAGAGAACCTCGGGATCCCCGGCGCTATTGCTTTTTACTGATCCACAGGTGCAGGTTGGTGTCTGACCCATCCCCCGTGGTCCAGCGGGTGATGGCACGTGCTCTGAGATAGACTGGGGTAGCTCTTAGTCGGTCCCACTATTACTTAATGCTGCTTTTCATCTTCAAAGCGCCATATAAACAATATGCTAATCCACGACCGATCAAAGAGCACACAGCACACCTGGATAGAGATGTTCAGCACTATCTTCTCGCAGCCATCGCAGAGGAGCTCATCAGAGATAAAGCTGGCACACGGGACATCTTGGTTGGAGACCTAAGCTCAGAATACTCTGAGCTTTTTGTATTGCCACGGACAGGAGATTTTATTTTTGGAAAGGTGTTTCTGTTAAGTTTCTTCCTTTTATTTTAAAGCAACGATGCTTAGATTTTGGCAAAGAGTTTGCTCTGTGGGGGACATGTTTCCTTGCACCAGGCAGGAGCATCCTGGGGTGGATGACAGAATCTGTCCTTCTGCTTCCGATGCACCCAACAACCCGTGTAACGCAATGTGGAAACTGGCTCATCCCTTTCATTGATACCATTAACGCAGACTAAGCAGAAATGCTGTTTAGGCCAGGCCAGATACATAACATTTTTGTCTTTAAGCAAGTCGAGACACCCGTGACTGCATTTTGTGTATAGTTTGTTCATTGTTAGCCTAAATAGGAGACAAATTGTGTGGGTGCAAACTACAGCAGAGTAATGGGTGTCACGGTTTTGAAGGTGCCATCTTTGTTCTGAACCAAAGATGAACCACACAAATACACACACACACACACAAGTTTATAAAATCTGCATTAGCACACTGAAGGTATGTAATCACGTGGAAAAAGATGAACCCCAAGAGTTTGTGAGCTTGTTTTCTCTTCAGAGAAAGCTTGGCTTTTCCCAGTGTACGCAAGCAGAGATGCTCAAGCCCTGGGTTTTACAGAAGAACCATTGCACTGCTGTGGCTGCCGACACAGCCCCCAAATCTGTCAGGCCTCTCTACTGCAGCTGTTTGTATCGGTTGTGTTTCAGAGCTAACTTAGGTTAGAGAAGCTGTAGCGTTTATCTAGGAAAACGTCGAAGGAGCTCCCGAATTCACCTGGGTCGTAGTTCAGATGTGTCAGGACTTTGGTGATGAAACGCTGGCGGCCGCCCAACAGCAATTATTTCTTACAAACTTCAGATCTGCACGTTTTTGAGCGGTGAGGAGCCCCAGGCACAGGGTGAGGACTTCTGGATGCACTAGAAGAGGAGACTCTGGCAGCGGGCTGGAAAATCTTGGCCAAGAATGGCCAGAGAGAGTTGGCTGTGGCTATAACATCCTATTTCTGTCCTGACTTGGTGGGTGCTGATGGCAAGGTATTATATACATTGCCAGCTCTTGCTCTGCAGCATGTCCTTCTGTATTTTCTTTGAAAAGCTGCGGGTCAAATGAGTTGACAAATGCTGGAGCCGTTTGTGCTGGGCATTAAAAATGTATATGCCATAAATATCAGGGCATTACTAGAGCTGCCGTTCTGGAGGAGGAAGCCACTGCAGGCTATCTGCTCTAGCCTACAGGGATAATGTGACATTTTTGTGCCACTTTAAACAAGTTCCGTCACATCAGGTGAAGCAATTCATGATAACCTCATGCATTTTAATGGAAATGTCAACTGCAATCTAATAAAAGAAAATGTTCCTTAGATGCCTTGTCTTGTACCCCAGTGCTTGCCCATGCACGGCGGTTCCTGAAGGAGAATTCGGCAAACCCATCGACTTACCCATGTCCTTCTTTCCAGGTTGAACCCATCCTGCTGCCTGCTGATGGGGAGGTGTGTGGGCACCGCTTTCTCCTCAAAGGAGGGTGGGAGTTTAACCTTTGCTAGAGCAAGGGGCTCCGTCCTGCCAGTGGCTGGTGCTCCCACACATGATATAAATTGCAGTTTAGCCAAGGAGGAGCATAGTCTGAGCAGATATGTGGGATCAGTGCCTTGCTGTGTGTGTTTTCCTGCGAGTCCACACGTAGAGCAGTGTAATGCAGCATATAATACCGGCTTTCAATTCTTTGTAGATCACGTATGATCGCTGACGCAGCTGCGGCGACAGTGGCAAAGGCAACCGTGGGAGGCAATCCTGCAGCCTCAGCTACTTGCCATGTGTGCAAACGCTCATGAGATGGGGGCGTCTGGCACGTAACGCCTCACGTGCTTCTGTTGGAGATATCAGGTGCATTTGAAAGGTCTCCGGCTCCCAGAAGAAGCGCCACAGAGACATAATGCAACTCTGGAAAGTTTTCAGGACTCTGCAGGCAAGTGTGCTGCCATCCCTGTTCTTGGGCTTGAGTCAGTAGGTCACCCAGGCTCTCCATGGATAATATAATCAGAGCGCGGAATAAAGACATGATGAGCATGGACAAGGTCCATTGGAAATGCTTGAGTAGTTTCTTTCATAAATGGTATAACATCTGTTGTCGTCGGAGGCACAAGTTCCTGTCAAAGAGACACGTCATCCTTATAAATATTAATGGTGCATATAAATGGTGGTGGGTGTGAACTGTGGCGGATGTTAGGTTAATGGGTGAATTGCTCCGTAGGCATCAGTTTGCTGTCATCGTACTTATTTCTACACTAACAAATACAAACTGTTTAGGTGGCGAAGCGAGCAAAGAGCTATCTTCCCCCTCCTCCTCTCCCTGGGGTCTCTCCACAAATGAAATGTGTACTGTAATTAGTCTCCTGCCTTGTCTCTGATGAAAATTAGTCCTGCTCCCAGAACCGAGGTAGAGGGAAGCACGCCTGGCTGAGGGCTGTAGGTGATATATGAAGCAAATGACGAAGGCTGTTAAAGAATTTTGCAGCGTTCCCCATCAGCTTGATCCTAGTCGCCTTTAGTGCTATCGATTTCTCTGCTGTTAAAAGCAGATGTTTAAGAAGAAAATCGGGTTGAATATCACCACTGAGCGGCTCTTGGACTAGTATCTGTTTGTTACTGCAAATTGCGTTTGCTGCCTTGAGCGCTGAGTTTCTGTTTCCCCTTTCAAAAACCATAAGGCTTTTCCTAGACTTTTTTTTTTATTTATCAGCAGACTTGGCAGCAGCACTCGTGTTCATCGGCTGGGACACAGGAGAACAGCTCACGCCAGCCACAGCACTAATGAGTAGCGTTCAAAAGGGTCTTATGTCCGTTCACAGAAGAGACCCACGACTGAGGTTGCCGCCTGCGGAGGCTCGGGTTCCCCTTTGGCTGAGAGGATGGGCCCTGCTTTCTGCCATTTCAAAGGTACTCCTGGAGATACTCACATGCAACACACGGTGAGGGGCTGTGCTGGGCAAGCAGTGAGGACAGCAGAGCCTCTCCCCGCGGGGGAGTGATGGATGGGTGCTGTGCACAGGGGGGGGTCTCCCCAGCAAAACCCTGTGTGCCACTTCTGTTACCTTGTCATTCCTTCCCCTCGACCTGTTGGGCTCTGGTAGAGAGATGTCTGAACTCCCACATCATCACAAACTGCTTCGTCTCCTGCCATGTAGCCTGCAGTCCGTTGCCGGTGACCACGGCAGGGTCCCGTGTCCTGTGAGGTTAGAGGGACTGTCGCTTGGTCACACCGTGTTTGTGGAAGTTATTTCAGGGAGGTGGGAATAACTATCTGAAGCAAGTACAGAGGTTTCGTCAGTTGGATTAAAAAACCAATAATCTGCCTGTGATTCTTCAGGGAGCAGTTTGGTGGTGTTTCCAGGGAAGCCTCTATTTGATTTCTCTCACATTTTTGGTATTTAAAGTTATCCTCATTATGAGGCTGACTTCATCACAGGCTTTATCCTATCTTTGTAACAGTGATGTGTATATCACTGGTCCTCCTCTGCGAGATACTGTTGTTAGTTCCTAAATGACTGACAAGCGAAATCATTAAAGTACATTTTTTTCAGGGAAGGTGCTGAATCCCTTAAACACGACCCCGACTAAGGCTGAAAGCTGCTTTAAGTGCGTGCCCTTCAGAGCATATTTCTCCTGACGTGCGGCGCGTGGCCAGGGTAACTCCCAGTCTGTACCCCTGGCAATGACACTCCAAGTTTGTTGATAGGACGCAGGTTTTATTTTTATCAGATTAACATGTACATAATCAGGCTCTGAACTTTGCTCCCCTGTGTTTTGTGAAATGCTCTGGAAAGTGCCTGCTTTCACAGTCTCTCAGGGGTTTGCATTCACATTGCAAATGATATATCTGCAAGGGGGGGAAAAGGCCTTATAGTCTCAGGAGGATGTTTGTGAGAGCCTTTTTATCAATGGCAGATTATATTCTGTGGTCAGTTGCGATAAACACCGATCTTTTCTAAATCAAAATAAGAAACATTTTACAGCAAGAAGCCAATCCCCTTGACTTGAGAGTCCTGATACCCATTTTTGGTATTTTGTAAAAATACTGGGTTTGACCCTATCGCAAAAGAGACCTCAAATTGCACAGATGCATTTCCTGGAGGTATCCATGGACAACCTGGGATGTGACCGCAGTAAGAGATATTTGTGGATCTTGTCTTAACTGTGCCATGCTCCTGCTCTGGCCTGGTTGTTTCTCCAAGGAGGTGACACTTTATAGCTCAGAATCCTTTTAATGGTATGGAAAAGGACTGTTTTGAGGACTTGGTCTATTGAGCACTGTGGAAGAGGATGTCTTTTAACTACACTAAGTTTAGAGTGGATTTTAGCCTTGCTGTCCTGCACAGCTCATTTACTTGGCATATTGCTCAGCTGGTTTATGTTGGTGGTTGAGTCCCTTAATCCGCTGCAGAAGCTCCTTATGTCCATTTTGGTGAGGAGCCACCATTTAGAGTGATGCATTGATGGAAGATTGCATGAAGGAAGCTTAGTGAGCAGATTTGAAAGAGGTGATGAGTGCTGTCATTCCTTCCTCTCCATACATGTTTGCTCTTCTTTCTGGAGAAGCTTAGCACAGTTTAAGAGGAGTATAATGTTTTTGAATACTTGGACTGAGAAATAGCTCTGGAACTTCAGCACAGAGAAACCTAACCCCTACAAGGTGCTTTCTGATGCAGGCAATGCACAGTTGAACCCAGTCAGCTACAGAGCAAGGGGCTGCTGCTGGCTGGAAACCTGCTGCCTCCAGTTCCACTGGGAGACCAATGTGGAGCTGGCAGGTCGGTCCCAGTAAATGTGCTTTGGGCTACTTGTGGGTGTCATTAATGGGGTGGAAACAAAAGCGTTCAAAGACATTGTAAAGTATGGGTAGGTATATTCTCTCTGGATGGGGCAGTGACTGTTATCTGCCTGGCCCTTCCGTTCCCAAAGGCTTGTTGGGTTCCCAAGGCTCATGAATGTGATGCAGGATTACAGCTTGCAGAGGAGAATGTAATTCCTCTGCTTGGATAGTCATTTTTCTTCATGTCATTTTCCAGTGGGACAGAAGAGTTGCAGGAAAATGCAAAATGTCTTTCTGCTGCTTTCCATGTGCTGACTTTCCATCATGTGGGGCTGCTCAGTACTTCCACTCACTTCTCAGCAGTCACGGGGTGGTGGAGGAAAGGTCCTTCGGAGGGCTGAAGTGAAGGTGCTGTGCCTCCAAAATCTGTAAGAAATGGTTATGCCTGTGTCAATAGGCACAGAGCATTGTAGCCAGCTCATGTGACCAGACACAAATCACACAAGCAAAAAATCCCAGGAAAGAGCAATGGAATCTCGAGAAGTCAGGAACATCATGTGGGCTCTTATTTGTGCTATGCAGAGTGACTTAAAAGAGAAAAAAATGCTAGTTAGTATAAAACAATATTATTTTTTCTAGATAATTAAAAATGCTTTATTTTATATTGGTGGTTGGGTTTGTTTTTTTAAGCTCTGGAGAAAGGGCAGGACTATCTTCTGCAGCGTGCCTTGTTTTGTGGAGCACTTTAGGAAAGGGTTCATTTACTTGATGAATTCAGGATCCAGTTTAACTGGACTCTGAAATGGCTATTTTTGGGGGGGAAGCCATTTTATTGGCTTCTGGGGATTAGTTGATGTTCTCTGAACTCCAGTAAAAATTTCTTAGCACAGCTGTAGCTTCTGTGTCCTTGCAATTAATAGACAAAGCAAACGCTAAGTTTGCACACATGCACAAACAGGGACTTCTGAACAGAGTGGTAGGACTAGATCCACTAGAGGCTGGTGCATGTTGCTGTGTCAAATAAAACTCCCAATGATATACAGCCTAAAACTGTAATTAGAGGGCAGCTCTGAAAAGCAACATAGAAACCAAAAATGCAGGCAACTTCGGTACACCGTCTCAGTTACTCTTCTTGGTTTCCTTCCCTCCAACCCCTTTCAGATGTGTGGTATGTGGTCTGCCAGGGCTGCCTGAGAGCAGGGGTGGCTTGTCCCCAGCGCTGCTGAGCTGTCTGGATTCCAGCAGGCTCATTTGACAACTGTATCATCTAAACTGTCTACGGATAAAAGTAGGGCAATGAAAGGTAGGAGACCAGGCATTTGAAGAGCTGCTTGTCCTTGATTAAGTGTCTGGTGAGTAACAAGGAATTCAAAGAGCAAGATGTTGGGGAGCAAGGGCTCTGGGGTTGTGGCTGATGACTTCCGAAGTGCATTTGTGTCACAAGAGGCACCTGCTGGAGAAGTTGCAGAAGGTGGCCCTTGCTCCAGGTGGTCTGTAAAATGCCCCTGGCTTATAGGGGTATATAGCACAAAGTATGTTAGGGATGTGGTTTCAGGCCATAGCAGGGAAATTGCTAAAGCCTGGCTTTAGAGACACCTCCAGCCACTGCTCTACCGGCCATCTACTCTGAGGCCTCCCTTAGCTTTGTTCTTGGAGGCTTTCTGACACAGCTTTGCTAGACTTCAGGATGTGAGGAGAAAACAACTGTGGAAAAAACCTGACGTCCCACACCTCTGTGCTTTGTGCCTGGGATCAAACCATTCACCTGCAAGATGAAGCAGTTGGCCAACACCAAACCCACAGCTGCCTGGTCTTGAGCAGAGCCCACTTCCTGTCGCTAACACCCGTAATTAAAGACAAGCCCAGAAGGAGAAACAAGACTGATTCCTTGAAGAGCTCATCTGGAGGATCAGGAAGGACAGAGCGGATGGCTTCAGTACAAGCTCTGAGGTAGGCTGGGTGGAGTCAACCCTCAGGCTTGACCCTAGATGTCAATGTAAACAGATCCTCTGGGGACTTTCATTATGGAAAGCAAGGGCAAAACTGCAAGTCCCTACCTGTCAGTGCTTGAAATTCAAACAGCCCAGGTTGGGCAGGTAGGGCTGAGCTGCCTCCTCCAGCTGCCTGAGAAAAGCCTTGGCCTCACCTCAACAAGAATGGAGAGCTCGCTCAGGCCTGGGCATGGCAGGGACCCGCAGTGTGGTGGCTGGACAGTGAAACTACTGAAGAGTGAGGGCACCAGTGACCGTGGGTGACAGACCAGCAAGGATAGACCAAGGCAGTGCAGGATCGAATGTGCCTCTGCTGGGCAGAGGAACAACAGGTCACAGTATCCTCTGGGAGAGAGTCCTCAGAGATGCTGATGCTGTTCCTCACGGAGCAAGAAGGCAGGCCCTTTGGGTCTGGCACCAGACTCCATAAGATGAGGGCCCTTCTGTTTGAGCGGGATGTAAGCTTGCCCCACTGCCTGCCAGCTCTTCCTTGTTGTGAAGAGCAATAAGCCCAGGAGGGCTGTTTTGACTATTGAACATGTTTCTGCCTGGTGCTGTGATGACAGCCTCTGTTCTGGTCATGTCACATATTGTGGCATTCTGAACTCCTTCTGTTTCTCATCTTTCTTCCTCCCATCTCTCCTGGACAGCTTTGCACGCTCCTTTTTCCCTTCAGTGTCTCCCTGCAACTCTGCTGATGCAGTCATCTCTCCAAAACCCCTTCCTCTTCTCTAGGGTTTTCTTTCTAGGAAAAATTCCTTTATTATGATGACTATTTTGGTTTTACATATTCATTTCTTTCTTATGGCTTTATATAGAAGAAAAGAGTTGCAAAGAGAAGAGTTGAGCTCCAAGAAGGAACTTAAACACCTACCATCCAAACATAGTGTCTGAGAGTTGTCTTTTGAAAGGGAGGTCTAACAAATCCATGCGCTTAGCAAGAAGTTGTCTGGAAATTATCAGTAGGACATTGGATGGGTGTATCTGAAACCCTCCTGATCCCTGGAGCTGATTTAAGGCTTCAGACAGGTTCTCATCCATTCTGGATCTAGATCCATGTCGTAAGGGCGGGGATGCACAGCGCTCCTGAGCAGCAGTGCTTCCATCAGGATAGGCACTGCCTTTGCTGTTGCAGTCTCTTGGCAAGCCCAGGTCCTGCATCAAGTAGGAGACTTGCTTTCAATTTTTCCTTTCAGGCCAGGCAAACCCAACTCTTGGGACTGTGAAAGCAAGGAGGGAAGGGGAACATGGACTGTGGGCTAGGGTTTGAGAGAAAGGAACTGTTGTGTCCTGACTCCAAGGCCTGCTTTTATTGGTTTTGTGTCACGCTTCCTAGGAAAAGGCTTTATGATGTTTGTGTTTGGGCCCATGTAGGGACGGCAATTGACTGATTTACTCTAGTGCCGTCTGTCTCTTTGTTGTATCAATAAAGTTATTTGCACAGAATTCATCTGAAGGAGGAAGTGATCTTGAAAGCCTCTGGTCTAAATCAGAGTTTCTTGCTCCTTTTCCAAACTGAGCCACTGCCTGAGGTTTCCCAAGGCTAGAGGGGCCTCCTCATGATGTGTGGAGGGCAAAAGAGACATCAATCGGTACTTGTAGCAGATTGCCATCCCGGTGCAGCAGCGTGAGCAGGGCTGACATCATGGACCCACACACTATGCATTTGAGCATCTCATCACTAGATGATGGAGCACTGCTCAGGGATCATATTGCTCTTTATTGCAAATTATTAAAAGTTCTCTTTTCACCCTAGACTGCCCAGTATTTCACTGCAATGCCTCTTCCGTGGTCCTGCTGGATAGAAATTGCCTGTGTAAGACTACCCAGCATCGGGTTGCTTCTGAGCTCCAGAAATGCTGACAGCTGGACTGGATTTGTGCCAATGGCAAGTGCAGTCCAATTCTGGGACCCCGGGGTGAGAAGGGTTGTAAGAACATGGAGGGGGTCTGGTAGGGAGCTACCAACATGGTCAGGACCTGGGGAAGTTGGGCTTGTTTAGTCTGGCCAAGAGGAGGCTGAAGGGAATCTAGCAACATCCCACAGCTACTGGGAGAGCACTAACAGAGTTGGTGGAGTCAGGCTCTTCTCATCAGTGGCAGATAATAAACCAAGAGGCAGTGGCCACACAGTGCATCTTGCAAGGTACAGATCAGATACTGGGAGACCCTCTCTGCCATGGGGGTAGTGTGGCACTGGGACAGATTGCCCAGAGAGGTCAGGGAATCTCCTTTCTGGGTGGCTTTTGAGGCTCAGTTAGACAAAGTCAGCCTGATCTACTGTTGGCGATGGTCGTGCTTCAAGGAGGTTTGGACTAGAGACCTCTGCAGGTCCCTTCCAACAAGCATTGCAGTCACTCTGTTCATGCTGCTAAGACTGCCAGAGTTTTCAAGGAGAATTTCTGGACCTAGATATCTGGCAGTTTTTGTTTGACACAGTAACCCAGATCTAGATGGAAGCTGTCTGCTCCAGCTTACTAGGGTAGCATGATCTCAATATGAAGAATATTGATTCGGGAAGTGGGGTAGATGTGGAAAGGAATCACCATTGCCCCCTGGCCAGGTGGTGGATGCAAGGGGAGGGAGCTGTTCTAGCAGCCTGAGATGGCTGGAATTTCATTTGAATCCACTCCAAATTTTGGAATAGAAGCAAGGCAAAGTTTGCTGTGGTAGCAGAAGGCTTCTTGTTGTGTGTGTGCAGCGCTGTGTGCGGGAGACTCTGGAGCGGTCACAAGCTGTCCCTTTGTTATGGTTTCAGCTCTTTAGCACTTGTGCAATACCAGTAGCCAGTGAAAGAGAGGAGGGGTGATGGGGAACTATCTTTAATATCTTTTGTGATGTACTGTGAGCCTCCAGGAGGAAGTCTCCTTCCATACTTGCCATCTAGCAAGCTTTTCTGGGAGTAATGAAGTATGATTCCCCATGGCTTTGTGGTGTCTGTTGGACCCTCTTTCCTTTGCACTTTATTCCTCTGCATCCCAGCCAAAGGTGATCTCCTGTTACAGGACCTCTCACCTTGGCCCAGATTTTTTCTTCCTTGGTCCTTTGTTAAATTTAGCTAGAGAAGCTGAATGTTACTGGGGGAGGACTGACAGGCTGAGGAAGAGGCTGAGGCCTTCAGCAGGATCGTTTCCTTAGGGGAGGAGAGGGAAAAACAGAGTCTGGGGAACCCAGCAGTTTACCCATGTCCTCTTATCTGCAGATCTTGAACATAATCGTCACAAATATGTCATCGTTGCTGAAGTCATAATTAAGTTCAGCATTTTTACTGTCAGCATAATTGCATGAACCATGTTCCTTTCTTGCTGTGTCTTGACATACAGTCCGTTTTATAGACCCTCTGCCAAGTTATTCAATTTTAATGCAGTTGGAATCAGGTTTTTAAAGTGCACCTCAAACACAGTAAATACACTGAGTTCCCAGGGCCTGCCGTGTTTTTGTATATGAATGAGATCAACTGAACAAGCCAAGCGTGAAGATGTCGTGTGGTTGAGCCCTACTGAGCGGCTGTGTACTCGGTGGCACTGAGCCGGCTCGGTGTCCCCTGGCTCTACTGCAAACAGCTGGTGACACTCCAGCTTTTCCAGGAAGACCTGTGAAGTTTTCACGTTTCTTTCTTAAAATCCGGGTTGCCAGAAGAGGCTTCTCCTCTAGTACGTTGCATTTCTTCAGCCTAAATATGTTTTCTCAGCTCAGCCTTGTCTTTGGGGGGTTAGAAATGGCACCTGGCCCTGCAGGGTGCCGCTGAGGGTGTCTTGGGGGGGGGGCGAGGGGCACCCCCAGGAGAGCTGTCTTGCTCCTCGACTGCTGGTGAGCTGTTTGAGGTTGTGATTTGTCTGGACAGACAGACAACTCCCTCTGCCAGGGTAAGCTGTAGCTCAGCAGGGGGCTTTTCTGGCAAATGCTGTACAGCTCTAATTAGCCTTTGGCTGGCCTCCAGCGTTTGTTTGTTTGTTTGTTTGTTTTTCTTGCACTGATTCATCTTAACTCCCAAGATACACGAAATGTATCCAGCCAACGTCCTGAGCTGCCTGTTTCAGACATTACCCGTGTTGTTGCTGATACAACAATCCCATAAGGAAAAGCGGGATAATTCTCATCTTCCCGATTAATACCTGTCCCCTTCCAAAATTCTTAAGGAAAAAGCTGGGTTGGTAACACGGCTCCCCCCTTTATTTCAGACAGCCACACTGGTGTATGAAACACACGGAGGAGCTGAGGCGCAGAGGGAAAATGGCCTGGTCTGCATTCCCTCCTGTGTGCTGGGATTGTGAAGAGTAGGGATGGGCTGCTCTTGTGTCTGCTGGACCTGGGACACATGAGGAATGATGGTGGCCAGAGAGCTGAGGGAAGTGAGGGTGTCTGGAAGGGAGCGGTGCCCACCAGCTGGTCCTTGGGGTGAGGGCAAGAGTGATCTCTTCCTGGTTACACCCTCTAGAGACTCGGGGGCTCCTGTGCATGCTGTTTCCAAAAGGAGTGATAGTCTGAGAGAGGTGAGGCTCCAAGGAACACACAGCACTGCCCTTGTTTGCTCTTGTCAGTCCTCCAGCGCTCTGGGTCACTAGGGGTGACACAGGACCAGGAGGAGTTGCCTTGTCTGCCCACGAGTGCTTGAAAATTGCATCTGTTGTTGCAGGAGACGCCGAGGAAAAGGAAAGCAGAGGTTATCTGCCCCTTCCAGAGATATGCAGCAGATCGTAAGATCAGACTACATCCCCACTCGTGAGCCACGTGTTTCTGTCAGCCACATCCTGCATCTTTTGAGAACTCTTTGGTGATCACGCCAAGTAGGTGAACTTTAGACGTGTGATGTGAATTTATTGCTCCCCTTATGATCTAATTGAGTGACCCTTGGCTTGCAAGTGTACCAATGGTACTTGTGAAGCCATATCCTCTATCAGGGCTTCCTCACTCTGGATTGTTTTGTTAGAGCACTAAAATTGGATGTCTCGTCTTCTGTCTCGCGGCAGCCGTCTCTTTTGTTGGATGATTTGTCAGCTGCTGTCTGACGTCCATCCTGCCATTCCTTCCCCTCTTCCAAGAGAGCTGGTGCATTATGGCGGCAGTCACACCTCTCTGTATACGATGCCATTGATAAATTCCAGTCTGGCTCGAGCAGGAGGCATGGTCCTGAGACAGCCCTTTTGAAGGTCTGCCGTGATCTCTCCCTGCCGGCTGGCTGGGGAGTGTGTTCCGTATTAACGCTCCTTGATCTTTCTGCTGGTTTTGACACCGTCGACCGGGATGTCCTTGTGGAATGCTCCGAGCAGATGGTGCATCTGGCTGGGGCTGCTTCAGGTTGATTCAGATCATATCTTGGGGAGAGCTGCTCGTTTGCACATTCCATTCCTTCCAGAGGGTTTCTGTCTGCTGCCTGGATGGCTCTCTGAGGGAACCCTCCCATTTTAGTGCCTATTGATCTATTTTGGCTAAGCTGATTAAGCATACGGTCACTTCTGGCTACCTTCAGGCACTCTTCACACTCCCTGCTCCTTTCCCCAGCCTGTCACCCCGGCAAAGCAGGGACATATTTGCAGCTTTTCTGAGGGTACGTCAATGCAAGTAGTGTTGGTCTCGGTGGATCAGTGCCCCGAGAGGTCCAAGCAATGCCCAGTTTGTCTTAGGAAGGGAAGGGTCTGAGTGTCTTCCCTGTGTACGTTGCTCCAGATGTGCACACCTGGCTACTAATATCTGTGCTACTGTCTCTGCCACAGTGCCAAATCGGAGTGGAGTTGCCAAGTCGGTGAGTGATTTGTTATGCCAGGCCCAGCCTCTGCTGTTGAAAATCCTCAAGGGATGCTAGTCCCCAGGGTCACTGTCTGATAGAAACATGCCAGCAGTCCCGAATAGTCAGGTTGTACAGTTACTCACTTATCACCTGCTTGTTGGTATAGCGTGGGGGGACTTTTGGCTCTCCATAGTGTTTGGTTGCTGTTCTCTGCTTTGCTGTGCCCTTTAGTGGTGTAACATTACAGGCACTGACAGACCGGTATACACCTTTGGGCTTTAGGCGTGTGTAAGAGCTGTGGCCAAAGAAAATAGCCCTTTGCTGAATACAGCAAACAGAAGTTACTTGGGCTTGAGTAGGCCTATTTTATTTATAGGACTTTTGTTCTTTAGTTTGCAAATACTCTCATCTAAATACTTCCATAGACTGGAAAAGTGGGATGGAGAAATGGCATAACTTCCCCCAAAGTCACACAGTAGACAGCTGGCAGATGTGGTAATGACCCAGCCCTTCCCACCGGAGTGCATTGCTGCTGTACTTCTCCTTCTTGAGACACAGCCCATGATATTCCTTTGTGTATATCTCCTTGTCTTGTTCTTTCTTCCTTCCAGCCTGTGGGGTGAGGTGGAGGGGAGATGGATTTGGAAAGGCTGGGTTGCTGAGCTCCATCCGGAAGAAGAAGCTCCATTACTCACTCTACTTGCAGCCAGCACCCTGCTTGAGGATTTCAGCAGACAAGCCAGCCATTGACAGGGATGAACTTGGTTGGTATATTCTTACCATCTCCAGTACTGAGCTAAAAACCAACCTTCTCCCCAGAGGTGACAAACGCTGCCAGTCGTCACACCTTGTGTCCCCACTACTCAAACCCTTGTGTCTCAGAGCAGAAATTTCAGGATGAAGCTCTAGAGGTCTTTTCTTTACAGGCTACACATTGCACCTGAACTTTATCATGAGTGAGGCCATCCTGGCCCGTCTGTCGTTACACTCCCCACCTGGAATTCACCATGCGAGCAATAGCGGCGTAATAAAAGCCAGCAGACAAGCCGGTTGCTGGGCTCGGCTTTGAAGTGGGAGCGTTTGGCACCTTGCCCCGCTCCTGTTGGGGCTCTGCTGGGTGTCTGCCAGGGCCGTGGGGCGAGCAATGCCCACCTAGCCTTGGGTGCTGCACGGCCCCTGCTCCTCAGGGCTGGAGAAGTAGGTGGCTAGGTAGAAATAAAGAGACCCTGTTTGTGTCCTTGTTGCTGGACATGCTGCAGTGGAAGCTCAGGCAGCAGGGAACCCCGCATCCTCGTGGCACCAGTCCATGGATGCTTAATGGTTTCACCCTTCGTGGAACCACTTTGTTGAGTTATTTTTATTTCCGTTCATCCCATTTTTTCTTGGTGAAATGTGTCTCCTGAAACCACACTAAAGGTGCACACTGGAATCAGCGGGTCCTCTTGAAGTCTTCATGCGTCAGCTCTGGCAGCTTTAAATTCGCTGTTGTCCCAAGGAAATCTGGGCAGTATCTGTCACGCCTCCCAGGGGGTTGTATTTTGCCAGCTTTACTTGTGAATCTTCTTTTATCTGGCATTTCACTGAGTCCAGCTGCACTAATTTTAGCAGGACTTTGTGTGGACGAAGTGCTCTGTGCTATAATTTGGCAGAATCCGGACTGCTCGGAGAAAACCGGGGCCATTTCTCTCTATTGCTTTTCATTTGCTTAAGTACAACTCCACTGCATAAAAGCCGGTCCTGGACAGGGTCTAGAGCTTGGCACGACTGCCTTTCACACCTGATGCGGAGTGCCAAGGAGGACAGGGGAGAAACCGATCATTCAAACAGCAATTAAAAATACCCAGGGGAAAGTTTGTGAGCTTTTGTTTGGGGTTGCCTGAGATAACCTCTCGCTTGCAGTTTCAAGGAGACCGGAGCAAAGTACGCCCTGCCTCACGCAGGAGCAGGGACGAGGGGCAGTGTCAGCCCAACAGCACCAGGGAGGTGGCAAAAGGGCTGCAAATATGGGAAAATGAGTGGCTCCAGCAGCATCCCAGAGGAAACCAGCAGCGGAGCTGAGGGCAGGGCCCGGCAGTCCTGCGTGGGGGTGCGGGACCGCGTGTTCTCCCTCAGGCATCTGCACACAATCCCTCCACCCAGCCCACAGCCGCCAGCCCCTGCTCTGCGCAGAGACACCAGCCGGGGCCGTGTACCCCTGCACTGCCTCACAGCAGCTCACCTGGGCTGAAATTTGGCTTTGCCTGGCTTTTGGAGGCCAAGCAAAGCCTCAGTTGCTTTTGCAATCGGTGCTTGCAGCCAAACTGTCAGCTGGCGTTTTATTTCCTAGGGCTTGTTCAAGTGTGATCTCAGGGTTTCACTAGGCTTTTGCAAATAACGCACTGACTTGAAGGGAAGAAGGAAGAGATGCAGCTTTCGGAGAAGAAAATACCCATGGGCATCAGTGTTTCAGTAGGTGCCTCCCAGAGAACCTGGTCTGCACTGGTAAAAATCCCTCTTCCTTTTCAGAGCCCAGCGATCGCATTGAGTGTTTGCCCGAGCCGCCAAGCAATTTTGGGTTATCCTATACATGAAATATTTACCTTGGGAGCAGTCTGGGATGCAGGGGGCATGCAGCAGCTGTTGTACCGCCGTGTTGTACAAACACAAGGCAGGTGTTAGCTGGCATCCCGTCTCTCGTATGTCGAGTGCAATTGCTGGAGCTGCCGCGTTTCCGCCAGCTGGGTGAGTCCCCGGTGTATTTTTGTGCATATTGTATTCCCGTAAATATAGATTGTCATATTGTACCAAAGGACATGTACCAGCTCCCCCTCAGGACGTTCCCCACAGGTTCCCACTGTGGATGAGCCCCCTCGCCACACTCTGATACCAGCAGGGAGGTGTTGCAAACCCTGCCCGCTCCGAGGCTTTCCAGCGGGCCATCCCTGCAGGCACAGGTAGCTGGACTGTGGGTTTCCCAGACTGATTGACTCCTCTGATCCCAGTTTGGAAAGGGCTGCCTGTGGTCTGAGATTTCTGACGCCCATGCTCTGGGGTTGGGACGTGGGGTCGCTCAGAGCGGGTTGTTCTGAAGTGGAGCCCAACCCCTATGGGGAAGTCTTCGTCAATGGCAGTCATTCCCATGCTTGTTTCTCTCCCAGGTGTGATGCACATGTGTGATTTTTGGCCTCTCGAAGCAGGTTTTGGGGTCAGCCATGCCAAAATTACATGCGAAAGGAGGTCTTTCAAAGAGGCCAACACGGAATTTTTCTTCCCCTGTCCTGCCTGTGCTGCATCTCCTCCAGAAGACACTTCACCTCCTTTTCTGCACGTCTGTGTTCCTGTAACACAAACGAAGAAACTGCCTGGAAAGCAGGTGAGGGCTCCCCATGGGCTGAATTGTTGTAGGCAGCTGGGGAATCGTGGATCTGGTAAAGGGGTTTGTTGTGCAGACTTTGGACCAGGTCAGAATCCTAAATTCCCCTGAACTGGGGAATGGGTGGGGTGCCAAAACTGAACTCCTGAAAATGGCTTTTCCCCCTATAAATAGCCACTGGTGATGTGAGCTGAGAAGAGCTTGCAGTTCCCGAGCAGACGAGGTGAGATATGCTCCTGTCTGGGGGCAGGTCTGTGGAGGAGGATAACATGGTGGGAGCACAAGGTGTGGCAAAATTGCTGGAGAAAATGGTCCCCAGGAGTCAAAATGGGAGTTCCTGTGTGCTGCAGGCATCAAAGCAGCCTCCGGGTGCAGGTGGGAGCCTGAGCCAGCCCCCATGCCGCGGCCAGACTCCACATGCCTCTGGTTTTCTTACTCATGCCTTAATCTTTTTATTCCCTTGGGGAAACTCATAAAAGTAATTGTAAAAGCTTTGGCAAGGCAACAGGAGGAGAGAGGAAGCACAGGGGAGATCTCTGCCCTGGCTGCTCTCTCAGTGTTGCAGCTGCCCCAGGCAGAGCTCCCCCTTCCCGGGGACATCTGTGCAGGGACCTTGTGTCTGTACTCACCCACCTCCTCCCTCTTAGCTGCGCTGGCTGGTCAGGAAACCTCTCCTGAAGAGAGTGGAGACCATGGAAAAAAAATACAGGCCCTCACCACATCAGGCATCCTCACCGATGGGCAGAGACCAGTGCCGTGGCCGCGTCACCCTGGGATGGTGACGTACCCCAGAGGCAAGCTCTTCTGGAGAACATCTCCTTCACTTTGAGGCTGCAGAATCACTGGAAAATAAGGTTAGGGCAAATATTTTTTTTTATATCCCCCAGACAAGAGCGGTGAGCTCCTGGGTATTTGATATGTTGGAGTGATTGCTCTGTGCCTGCCGCAGCAATGGGCAGCTAAGCCAGGGTGCTTAGCATCAGGAAATGCCTCATAGCACAGCAGTCTTTGAAGGCAAATGTGACCCTTTGACTGGCAGCCCTAAATCTGACCGGACTTAAAATAGGAACTTCAGCATTAGCTCTCTGAAATTCAAGTCTCCGTAATCTTAATTTTTTTTAGCCCTGCTTAATTCTGATTTCAATATACAGGGATTATAATTAGGCAATCTGCAAATGGAAACCATAAAAAAAAATAAAAATAAGGGTGGTGGTGATGTGCTTTAATAACAGCTCTATGCTCCTCCCTTTTTGCTCTTCCCCTGGGCCATGAGGTGGGATGCAGTGTTAGGGGGGCTCCTGCTCTCATCTAATGTGATTCTTATGCTTTGGTGTCATAACAGGTATTTCAAGCAATGGTGCAAACAGGGGAAATTGCTGTCCCTAACTGGCTGTTAGAGACCAAACGCCCCTGCACCCCTGCATCCCACAACTCGGAATGTCTCTAGCCAGTGGCCAAATACATTGGTCCCAGAGTAACGGAGGGCAAAGCCTCATGCTAAGAGCTCTCCTCTGGTTCTCGCTCTTCCTCCATTTCCAGCTGCCTACACTATTTTTGATCACTTACCTCAGCCAAAGTGCCTTCTGCATCTGTATTTCACCCCAGAGATGGGAGTTTTTCCCTGGCCACTGAAATAGTCCTTTGTACCTGTTCGCAGAGGCCCCCTGGATGGAACAGCCTCATGCTGTCAGTGCAGGACGGCGGTGGCAAAGGTTTGTTTGTTGGTTTGGTTTTAATTAGGCTGCTTCACTGCAAAATCCCTACCAGTTATACCAGCATAAAAGCGCTGGCTAAATACAGCTGATTCTGCTTGTCTGATGTGTTGATTCCCCGGGTGGATTTTGCTGTGGTGGGGAGTTTTGCCAGTGTGGCTGCACCAGCAGGACTGGTTAAGTGCAGGTGAGAGGAGGTGGATGCATATCAATAGATTGGCAGCCAATGCACCGCATCTTCCCGCTCAGTCGCTGCTGGCTCAGGGATATCAGGAGCGAGGGTGTTTGCTTCCTAAGCCAATATTCAATGCGTTGTGGGCAAGGCATGGCCAATCCCTGCTCATGCCTGGAAGCAGGAGTGCACAGTGGGCTTTCTGTCATTGAGAGCTGAGTGTTCTTCAGGGAACACACTGTATGAGTGTGTGTGGACCCCTGCTCACGTGCCCATAGCCCATCGTACCTTGAGGTTGAGGGTTTCCTTTGAGAGTGCCCCAGAGCCAGGTATTTCAGCACCCAATGCCTGAGCTGAGCTCTCTGTAAAACCCTTAAGCGTTGCAAGGAGCCCTCAGTCAGCGTTGTGCTGTGGTCTCTCACCATGTCCCGCAGGTCTGCAAGCCTTTGGGCTGATCGTTTTTGCCACCTTGACTTGCATTCAAGCCCTCTGAGAGTCATCTGCTGGGGAGCCTCCAGTCGCATCCTGCTGCTTCTGTTTGGGTCTGGGTCGTGCACAGACACGCAGGGGAAAGCATTCCTCCCCTCCGCCTCCTTATCTCCCCTGGAGGAATGCGGCGTCTCCTCCATTTAATGTATACACACCGTGCTCTATCGCTAGGAATGGCCAGGGCTAAGCAACCTTTTGAAATTCCTTTTTTTTTTTTGAGTTGGGGAGGGCGGGTGTGCTAAAGAGGAGCTGATGTTTGGAGGGTGCTGGAGAAGGAGGGGAGCATGGCAATAATTAGCATTTTTATTCTTCTTGTTCCTAAAAATGGTGCTCCTTCTGCTCACACACTGGTGGAATGTTCCTTCAAAAAAGGCAAGGCCCCTTCTCCACAGCAAGCAAGCTGCATAATCTCAAAGCCATTTCATCCTGCCTGTGAGTGCAGTAGATCTTTGGAAGCTTGAAATGAGATCTGTCCTTTCTTCCCACCCGTGCCAGGTTTGCTGTCTCTGTGCTGGGCTGAGAGGCACACCAGGAGCTGACCTCTGACTCCTTTGGAATACCTGGGAAGCCAGGACACAGCAAAAAATGCCACGGTAGGACTCTGATGGCAGTGTGTATGGGGCGATTTGGTGCTTGCCTTCTGCTCCATTTATTTCTCTGTCTGTGGTTGTTTGTCTTTGCTCTACTGCCGCAGGTTTCACCACTGCTTTGGGCTGGTTCTTCTGCCCTCAGTCTTGTTGACTTTATTGTGGAAAATCATAGGGAGGCTCTTGGAGAAGCAACTATTTTGTGTAGTGACTTCAGTCTCCTCGTGTTTTGCTGCCTCCTGGTCTTTCTGTTTCCCAAGTATTCTGACAGCTATTTCTTTATGTGTATGTATATAGGTACGTACAAACATACATGTACACACAGAGTCATGCATACATATGGATATATATGGTGGGCCAAAGGAACTATGTTAGTTGTTGAGTTACTGCAGTGTCCCTTAATACCAGCCTATATTGCCTTCACACAGTTATTGAGAGGTGCTTTTCACATCTTTTAATAATTTTAATAGGTGGCAGCAGCGTACCCGTGGCGAGCACAGAGCCCTGGCATGGCCACCCACCACCAGGTGAGCCCTGCACCACGGGGCAGTGCAGACCCCCGGGGACTTGATTCGGCCCCAGACGTTTCGTGGCTCTAAGGCAGCCAGAGCCCACTCCTCCTCAGACCTTTGCCTCTCTGTGAAGAGAGGACAAGGCTGAAAAGGGTATTGATGGAAGCTACGAAAGCACAGCTGGGACAAGGGCATCTCACCTTTCAGAAGACAGATATTGTCCACCTGACTGTGGTTCACGTCCCAGCTATGGAAAGACTTGGGACCTGTGGCTGGGGATGGCAGAGACACGTGAGCACTGGAGTGAGCCTGCTCTTGTTCTAAAACATACAGCTTGTGTTCCTGCCCTCCTGGTTGTTCATTTTTCTCTCTACATTTCCTCTTTGACCAATGAAAGCCACTAAAAATGGTATTTCCCATTTCTGACAGAATCCCACATAAATGGAGAATTCTATCCTCTCAATCTGGCAGCAGTCGGTCCATCTGAAGGGGACGTCACAGCCCACATTTGCTCCTCTGCCATGGGACTTTCCTGATGCCTACCTCAGACTCTCTGTCCTCTCTCAGGATCCACCCCAACCACACGAGTGGTTAAGGAGGTACATGGTGTGGAGCAGAAACCCCTGCTCGTGATGGGACCCCGTCTGGCTGAGGACAGGCAGGCGCTACCCAAAAGCATCTCAAGACTGTTGGCCCAGTGGCCCTTCAAGTAGAGGGGTGTGCCCTTGGCAGGCAGATCCCTTCCCGCTCAGACTTGCTTCCCAATCCCAGGAGTACCGGGGGCTGGCTTTCTACAGGCAGCTGGAGCAGCGCCTGCCCCGCGTTTAGGGCAGGAGAGCTGTCTGCACGCTGGGCGAGGCCTCTCTGATCTGCGTGCCAGGAGCTGGATATAGACACAGACAGCTGGATGAAAGGTGAAAGGTGTGTAAAATCCCCCCCGAGGGTCTAGGATTAAAGCTGTGGAACCAAATGTTTATGGAAGCACTTTAGGCTCTACCTGGGGTATCCGTATTTCCCTCCAAAACCAGTGGGAGTTGAGAGATCATAGACTCCAACTCTACTGGCGTTTCATTTTGGAGCAGTTTTGTGGTTTTGAAGCAAATTTCCTAATTGTCCTCACTCTCTGTGCACTGTATCAGTTGGTGGTGCAGTTTTTGTGCACATAAGCTAGGCTCATTTTAGTGGAAACTAGATCAGAAGTTCTGCTCTGAGCTTGCACCAGGTGTTCTCCAGCTGCGGAGGAGGATGTGGCAGTCGGAAGCATCTGGGCAGCTGTGAACCTCATGCATGTCCAGCGGTTTGGTCCAGTTGACTAAGTCTAGCTGGAAGTAACATCCTTGAGCAGTGTAGGAGCCTCAAAACCAACAGCTTCAGCCAACTGATCTCCTCTATCACACACAATCATGTGCTGATGTAGACGCTGCCCTTGAGCTTATGTGACCTTGAGCCCTTGGTGAGTAGCGGCCTCAAGTGGGTGTTGAAGTTTAGCTCTCCAGGGACCATAGGTCATCACGCTTGTGTCCCACACCTACAACTGCAGCATGGCCTGTGCTGAAGTGTTTGCAGGCTCCACTCTGCCAGGGCAAGGGCTAAATATTCCACCCTTGGAGTAGGGTCAGCATGGGCCATCAGGAAGAACACAGGCTACTATTTTATACATTAGGTGTTTCAGGGAATAGCCAAAATGGTTTTCTTCCTCCACCCCTGTCTGTTAGGACCTCTGTCAGGACAGATGCTGGGGTTTCCCTGGGGTTGCTGAGGTCTGGAAAGTAATTGTTGTCATCCTGAGATCCTTTGGGAAGGCCCTGCCACCTTCTCCTGTTGTAAAAGCACCTCTACTGGAGAAGACCTGGGTGTGGGAGGCAATGAGTTGTTTGTTGGAAGCGTTTTGTTGGGAGGTGAGGTGTGCCAGCCTGCCTTACCACTGGCAGCACCGCTGGCTGGTGTGCTCTGGGCACTGTGCTCCGGCTGCACCAAAGCCAGGCTGAGCAACCTGACCAGGAGCTGCGCTCTGCCAAGGAATACCCCCGGGAGCATCTGCAAGTTCAGCGCCTTTGGGCTCTGTCTTTCAGCTACCACTGACCTGGGTATGGCGACGCGACCGGCTGACGCAGTGCTCAGAGCAGAGCCAGGTTCCCTGCAGGTTCCGGGACTGATACTGTGCATCCTGCGAGCTGGGCAGTTTTGATCTGGTGGCGAGACCTGGGTTGACCATACCATTGCCAAGACAAGGGTATGTCTTGGTAGGAGGGCAGTTATGTGATGCCAGTCTGGTGGGGAGTATGGATCAGACAAGGCTGAGAGCAGCGGGAAGGCTGGGCCAGTGTCACGAAGGCTCCAGTGGTAGCAAGGGTATGTTTGTGTGGAGGGACTTTGAAGAGGCGAGTGCTGGAGTTGGGAAGACAGTGGAGAAGTGATTCATATGACAGTTGGTTGGAGAGGTGCTTTTGAAGTCCTGCCTCATCTCTTTAATCTGTGCAATCCCTGGCATCTTGCTAGTGCTTTTCATTTATGAGATGAAGACAATCATCCCCCCCCTCCAAGGTAGGAGACTGGAAAAAATCAGGTGTGGAACAAGTGGAGGTGAGAGTTGGGCTTAGAACAAGATCAACTGTCTCGTGGGACCATGCTTAGCTGCTGCCCCACACTAGACTGCTGTACCTGCGTCTGCTCTGAAAACCACGGAGAAATCGACACTGAGTCCAAAGCTGTGGGTGAGATAAGCTGCACTGGTAGGCTCAGGGCTTTCCACCCAGGTCTGTGTTGCAAAGTGCTCTCTGCTCATGGGTTCTTACGGACAAGGAAGGACAAAGCCTTGGACAGCCGCAGAGGTCTTCTAATAGGTGTGTGCTCATGTGCGCAGTGTCAAACCATGGGAAACACCGGGAGGCATTGGTCTCCTTTTCCCCAGAGGATTTTGACAGCAACGTGTCTGGTTTGGAGAACCTGTCTGTCCAGGTATTGCTTTTGTTGTGTTCAATGGTCTGGACGGTTCTTCCATCGCACCTATCAAAATAATATCTCAGCACTTTTCAGGAGAGCATGAGGTGATGTGATTGCTATCCCATGTGGATTGCTTGTTCTCACAGCCTTTCCAGTGGGAAGAGTGCATATCTGAAAGTGCTTGGCTTTGTACTTTGATACTCACGTAGGCTAGCTCGGGTAGGGCAGGGGAAGGGCAGGGGGCAGAGAGGTTTGAGGTTTTGTGGTTGCTCCTGAGCAGTTCTTCCCACAGCCCCAGTGGAACCCAGGAAAGTCCCAGCTCCTGCACAGGGTTGCTCTGCCCTTGCTGTGGGAGCTCCTCTGTCCCAAGAAGCTCAGCCATGGCTCTCCTGGCTGACTTCACCAACCTGCCTAACATCTGCTCTTCTGAACTGTGTGAAAATGCTTATTTCTCTCTCTTTCTCCCTTCTCAGTCCATAGGAGGTAGGCAGAAACAGCTTAAGCAGTGACCATGTGGAGAGGTTGCTGGGGGAAAGCTAAGCTGTTTTACTAAGCTCGGTTCTGCTTGTGGGTTGTGCTGCAGAAGGTTACCTGCTCCCTGGCAGGATCCGCTCTCCATCTGGCTGTCTGGGACAAAAAGGAGTGGCTTCCAGAGCCGCTCTGAGGTATCTCTCACCTTGTAGTTTTGTGGTTGTGTAGGACTTGCTTCTGGCTTTACAGTTTTTTAACTGAAAAACATTTTTACTGTAGCAGCCTGAGTGAAGGGTGAGGGACGTACAGGGGCAGGAAGGTGGTTCCAGCAGAGCTTGCTTCATCCCCTTCAGCAGCCACCAAAAATGATGTTCCTGGCCCGGAATGGTATGAGCCCCACCTCCCTATGGGAATGCATCTCCTGGTGAGCACTGGGGCTTTGGAAAACACCAACATCTCGGCTAAATATGGGGGAGCGGCAGTGGCCGTCTCGGGGGTGGGGGGCTGTGACAGATGGCTCCTCAGGGGCTGGCCGGCTCCCCGGATAATCCCGATAGGGTGCTGTGCAAAGCCCAGCTGCTGGTGGCCGGGCTGTGAGAGCGAGCGGGGTCCCGACGGAGCCTGTGCAGGAGGGGGAAGCGGACACTGCCCCAGGACTGTGACAATGCCTGTGTGGTTTATGTAAAGCCCTGTTTCATACAGTGCCTAAGCCCCGTGCTTTTAAATACCCACGGTGTGCCAGGAGCCTGCGAGAGCTGTCGTGAATGTCCATATCAACAGAGGATAAAAGTGAAGAGGTGAGCGCTTCGTTAGACGGCTGTGAAAGGCAGCAAACCGGCTCCTTACGGCACAGGACAGCCTTTCTGATGGGGCAGCGAGACCAGCCACTGGGTTCCTCCTCTCTGCACACGAATTTACGGCTGAACTGCGTAGGCCTGTTATGCAGAGAACGTTTCAGGGCTGTGGGTTTAAAACCAGGTTGCGTTGTTATGCCAATTTAAGTGAGAAGTCATCCTTCAGGAGACTTTGCTGCATGAATATGCTCCAGGACAAGGGGTGCTGGGCAGGAGCAAATGGAGAGAGGAGAGGATTTTAGGAAGCTCCTAGTGAAGGAAGGGATAGTCAGCAGTGGTTTCTCCATCCTTGCTCTTACCCCACTCTCTGCTGAATGACTTTCCCACAGCCACAAAGTTTCTGCCCTGCTGTTTCCCCTGGCCTCCTCGGGAAGGAGACCCTGGAGAGGAGGCATCGTTCCCAGCTCTCC
This sequence comes from Limosa lapponica baueri, assembly GCA_002844005.1. Classification (NCBI taxonomy): domain Eukaryota; kingdom Metazoa; phylum Chordata; class Aves; order Charadriiformes; family Scolopacidae; genus Limosa; species Limosa lapponica. The sequence continues at coordinate 91,830 of KZ506947.1, read as the reverse complement.
TCGCGGGCATTTGCTGTTTGGCAGAGCAGCAGGGACAGTCCTCCAGCCCCAAAGAGGAGCCCCTTTGAGCTTTTGCTAGAGGACCAGATCTCTCTGTGGCAGCAGATGTGGGATCAATTGAAGAACTCCATTTGCTTGGTGGTGTTAGCCATAGAAAACCTGATGAAAATGTTCTAACGTGCTTTTCAACTCCAAACGTGCAGTAGGATTTGTGTCACCTAGTGTGGTGACCATAGGAGAATCTCAGAAGCAGAGTGAGTTTCCAGGCTCTGGTAGGTCTGTGGTGATGCCCCGGGCAGCAAGCCACGTTCTCACCAGGGCTGCAATTTATAAATGAAACATCTCAGCAGTGCAGATCAGATCCAGGGCTGGCTGCAGCTTCTGCTGCGTTATTCATGAGTGTGTGAAAGCTCTGAAAAATGTGACAGACTTCGGGTTAGGTTCTCAACACAACATTACTTCTCATGAGATGAAATATGAGTGTGTCCCTGTTAAGACAGAAATGTATACACTGGAAGCTGTGGGATAATGGCATATATAAAGGGAAAGTGGAGTCCGTGGTGGTCTGCTGTGGGTGGGTTTGTTTTCGCTCCCCTCCCAAAAGGAGCACTTTGCTAGTGAGCTCCAAGCACCCACAGCCATGGCAGTGTGGTTCAAATCAGCTTGAAAACATTTTGCCCCAGAATTGCTTTTGCGTGGGGTTTTGCAAGGTGGCTTGCTTGTGAGTGTGAAGGACCAGGAGCCCCTCCACAGCTCCCGGAGAAGTCAGCCTGGAGTCTCCTCTTTGCCAAAGGGAGCACTCAATGAAGAGGTCAGCTGGAAATTTGGCTCTTGTTCCCTTTTTAAGCAGCGTGCTCAGCCCTCTTGGGTAATGATCCGCAGGGGCTCAGCACCTCTCCTAAAGTCCTAAAGCATTTTGGCCTGGTTGCTCTGGGTGACTGGGACTGTGTGGGTCAGGAGGAGGTTGCTCCAGTGCCCTTGGGGTGGGAAAGGGCAGGGATGCTTGGAGGCCCCGAGGGTTGTGTGTGTCTAGGAGAAGATAACATGGCAGGGCCGTAAGTTCTCTTACATACTCATGAGCTTCTGTGCTTTCCTAATGGGAAAGGATTTGGTCCTGTTTTCTGAGAAGTAAGTGGGAGTTCTGTTGGTTTCCATGAGAGCTGGTCTGGGAGTGCATTTACGTAAAGGGAGCTGCTATGCACATGGGTGTTTTGTCCACCTGGGCTTTCATTACTATATAAATCTATAATTGCTTTGTGTTTAAGGCACGTGGGGGTCCTGAGCCTCGGGTCCAGCCTTCCCTATATCCCCTCGTACATAGCAACCGGCCTCTGCTTTTTAATGCTCTGTTCACAACTCCGTGCCTGGAACAGCACTTTGGCAGGGGACAAAGCCCAGATCTGCACCAGGCTGTCCCAGCGTGGCGTGTGCTGGGTGAGATGTGATGTGTCTTGTGACCGCTTCTAGCAAACAGGTCTGTCTGGCCATGCCCGAGCCAAGGAATCCGGTCTGGGTGCTTGTCTTGGCCGTTTCCAGCCTGCCTGTCAGGTGAAGACCTGGGTGTGCAGCATCCCTGCCGTCTGCGCCTCCAAACCCTTGGTGCCTTGGGCATGGGGTCCCAGGTGGGAACGGTGGAGCAGTCTTGAAGGTGCTGGGGGACCGAGCCCTGGGCTGCGCTGTGGCACCCCCGGCAGCCAAGAGAGGCAGCTGCTGGCACAGGCTGCAGCTGTGAAAATAGCATCCCTATGGATCCTGCTGCTGTGTCCAGAGCGTGTGTGACGGTGCAGCTTCAAACACCAATTCACGAGGACAGTGCTGTCTGCTCCGCGTTAGCCAGATGGCTGGGGGAGCTTCTCTATGCCTCCTTTTTCCTGGGGAGAAGATGGCCATAGCTGGCAATGCATTTTTTGGTTTTCAGGGGAGAGGTGCCTATACTGAAGAGCAAAGTATTACTGCTCTCGTACAGTCCTGGTTTTGGTAAAACCGGATGGGTTTGAAGTAAATACAGAGTTCCTTTGTCAAACACACGTAATAGCTGCAATTCGTGTATATGAAGTGCTATGAATAACCTTTTGCTTTTCTGAAGAAATGTTTTCTTTACCAAAAACTAGTGACTCGCAACAGATTCCTGCAGCATTATTTGGATACGTGACAGGGAGATCCTATAAAAGGTCACCATTGGTTTGAAGCGAAGGCAGTGAAAAATGAGTGTCTTGTACTAAAACTGTTCCTGGAGATTGTTGGCCAAGTATTGCAGTCTCACTTTTCTATTTTTAAAACTCTCTCACCAGCTGTGATGTGACCCTTCCCTCCACACCCACAACAGAAAAAAACCTTACTGATCAGAAACAGGAAATAATAAAACTCACTAACCACGAAGTATTTTCAAATGCACAAAGTAAACAAGCAGAAATGGTGAGAAATACATATTTCCCACTGATCTGTTTTCAGCACAGTAACCATAGCCGATAATTATAGTCACTGGGGATTTACAGCTTTTAGGGGGAAGGTATATTTTTAAGTTGATGCTGTCAAACCATAGCAAAATATTTTTATTGCAGCCTCTCCCAGCACAACAATAAGGTGACCACAAGTGCCATGAGATGCATTACTGACACCATCTAGAAGTAAAGGAAACCTTGAGGCTCCATCTGCTCCTCTTGCTTGCTCTGCTGGTGTGTCGACCCCAGTGCTGGGCAGTGGAGGTTCCTCTGGTGGGGGCAGCCATGCGGGCTTGTGTGGCATGGGGGCTTTATCTAAACTCAGCAGTATGCGTGATGATAAACTGGGAAGGTCTTCAATGCCTTTCCTCTTCCAGGATTTTGTGGTTTGCTTTGCCTGAATGCTTTCCCTGCCGTGAGTATTCTGTATGCTCGGGCTGGCCCCAGCTCCCACCCTCATCTGGATTTTTGCGATGGGATGATTTGGATGTGTCTTCTATGTTGGTGCTCACTCCAGAGGTTCCCATCAGTGAAGGGGAATGTCCTAACTTTCAGGCAGAGGGTGGAAATGGAGGTTGTGATAAGATCTGTACAATTCGGTGTCTTTACCTGCCTTCTGACCCCAAGGCTGAGGAAACCTGCCTTGCCTCCGCGCAGCCATGTGTAGGCCAGTTGTTTCTCCTACCGCCCTTATGCTGCTGCTCCTAATGGCTTTTCAAGAGGGCTGGATAAAAGGGAGAGCTTCACAGAAGAAGATGCTAAACCCAGAGGTGATGGTTTTCACTCCTTCAGCACATCATCAAATAGATCTCGCTGCATAATGAGCCCCTCTGAACTGCGGGTCTATTAATTAGTATGCGCGGTGTTTGTTTAAGAGCTCCTTGCTCTTTTATTTTAACTGTGAAGAACTTTTAACTGCCTTTGAGATGAAAAACTGGGACCAAATGTTGTCAACAAGCTGAGCAGGTTTGTGCCAGTCTCCCTGGTCCAATTTGCAGGGAGTTTTACCTTCTGCCCTTTAGATTCTCTCTGCAATTCCTTTATAAGTAAAAACTAAAGCATTGATCCAAGCTGATAAACTCAGCTCCTGATTTCTTTCATAACTTTTTAAGTGTTACTGTGATCTAGGTGATCCTGTGTGTGTATGTGTGTGTGGTGCATGCTGCTTTTTCTACAAAGCATCAGGGGCAAAACCCAAATCATTGCTTTCAACCGCGTTTAGGAAAAAATATTTGTGAAAGAAGAAAACAAAAATGCATCCCCAGTTACTCGTTATTGAGAGCAGACAGGACAAGGCTGGGAGAAATATCAGTCGTTATCTTCCAAAAGTTTATTTAGAACTTTTAGTTACAAGCAAACAAACAAACAAAAAAAATCCCTAAATATAACTATATGTAACATACTTACAGACAGGTAGCTCACTAGTTTAAGAGTCATGTCAGGATGTCCAGGTGGCTGCAGCAGCACAGCCAGAGTGAGCAATCCAGAGAGCATTTCTAAACAGCCTAAAAAAGTCCAAAACAAGTCTCTTTTTCTCTTTTTTTTTTTTTCTAACCACTGCAGCATTTTTACAGGAATGAGAACCAGAATCTCCTACAGCTGCACAGGGATAATAATAAAAACAAAAAGCAGAAGAGATCGGCCGTTTACCCCTTTATCCAAAGAAGTGATCTCAGTGACTTACGTGAGATCTGAGTGGTAAGCTTGATGCCAGAGAGGGCCGATGCTTGTTGTCTTGTATTTTTATTAATAGGAAGTTAATTATTTTAAGAATGTAAAACAAGAAAGCTATATAGTTAATATACACTAAAGGGCACGAGAGGATTCTATACAATAATTTAGATGTATTAAATAAATAAAAAATAATAGCAGCCTTCTACAATGCAGGCTACACATAGGTTTACTTCGGCCTGAAGTACCCTGGTCTTTAGTACACCTACAGGAGCAGACTTGCTCCACAAGTGTTTTAAAGAAACATATCTATAAGATACATATGTAAGAGTGTCTAAGGTTAGGGTAAACATTTTAAAGCACAGGTTACCACGGTCTCCACATATCTAATGACCCCATTCTAGGGCTGTTATGGGAAAAATTTGGCTGCAGAACCTGTCTGGGAGGCGCAGCATCGACCTGGCTGAAAACTGACAGCGATGGCAGCTGGAAGGAATTTTTTGAAACCTGCTTATTCTCCGCGGGGTAGAAGCGCTCCTGTGATGGGTTTGTGCCCCGAGTGCTCCCCTTCTGGCTAAGGGGGCTTTTTGGTGTCAAGAGAGGCTGCTGAGATGGGCTTGAAGACCTCAGTGCCGCTTTGCAGGTGTCTTCGCCAGACCTGGGTAAGGATTTGAGCAGGTGGTTTAGCAGGCGCGCCCCGAGGGTCTTGTCCATCCACTCGCAGGTGAGGAGGAGGTTGTGCACCTCGTGCATGCACTGGATGTACCCGGTGCTGTACCTCTGCTGGGCTTCCAGACCCACTTTGGAGTCGGCTGCGTTGGAGAGGAGACAAGGGGTGTTGGTGAGCGGGTAGAAGCTGCCCGGCGTGTTCCTGCTTTTTGCATTCACCAGGCCTCCCCTGCGTGGGGGCTCCTGGGGGGCTCGTTGACTGGGCTGACTGGGGTTTACTCTAACATGAATCCAACCAGGGAAGTGGTTGAATCACCATCCCTGGAGGTATTTAAAAGACAGGTAGACGTGGTGCTGAGGGACTTGGTTTAGTGGTGGTTTTGGCAATGCTAGGTTAATGGTTGGACTAGATGCTCTTAAGGGTCTTTTCCAACCTAGACAATTCCACGATTCTATGAATCTCCTGCAGGGCGCAAGGGGAAGGTGATGCAGGGCATGAGCCGCCCAGGCAGGCAGCCCCTGTCTCCTGCTGCCCACTGCCAAGGGCAAAACTAGACCAAAAAGCAGAAAGCGGCTCTGGAAGTTAAAAAAACACCTTCCGCGGGTTAAGCAGTGCCCAGCTCCATCTCCCCATCTAGTGGAGAAAGCCAAACCCGAGCAGCAGCCCGGGCCTCCACAGGTTTGAAAGATGCTTTTGCCAAGCTGCCAGCGGATTAAACCTGCTGGCACCCTCCTGCCCCGACACTCACCCATCAGCTTGCTGCTCTGGATGTTCTGGAGGTGCTTCACCGTCATTTCGAGGATGTCTGCTTTTTCCAGTTTAGACTGCTGGTAAGGAGAGAGTGCAGCGGTTAGAGGCAATGGGTTTGTACCCTGTTTCTCAACAGAGACACACATCTGCAAAAAACCAGTGCCCCACTAGCAAAAGGACAGAAAGCAGCATAAAAATTAGCACTTACATCCAGGTGAAACGCACCCACAACAGTCTCCTTCAGCTGGTCCAAGCAGTTATTAATCCTTTCCCTTCGCTTCCGCTCAATGAGGGGTTTCCTTAACTGGCAGAGAAAAGAAAAAGAGGAGGAAAAATTGCAGTTGATATTTTTTCTTCCTCTCCCTGCTGCAGTTCAGCAAGGGCAGAGAGCCCTGTGTGAAGCTAGCGCCAGGTGATGGGATGCTTGGCAGGGACAAGATTCAGGTGGAGAGTGTGCTGTCCCCAGCTCTGGTCACGGCCTGTCCCTTAGATGGTATCAGCTCTCAGTTCTCTCACTTCTACTCGTTTCAAGCAGAGCTTACCCAAATGAATCAGAGACAAGCCTTTCTAAGGCAGAGAAAGGAAGCAGAAAAAACACCTATCTGGCTAAAATTCAGAGAAAGCATCTTTATAATAAGAGCAAAAAAATAATTGTCCCCTTTCGCTATCCTCACAGCAGCGCCTGTAGCCCCAGCACTCAAACACGGAGGGGACCTACCTTCCTCTCCTCCTTGGTGCTGGTGAGCTTGTGGGTGGCTGCGGCGGTCATTGTAATCCAGGCTGCCTGCCCCGGGCACCGGGAGGACGGGATGGGAAGGATGCACTTGGGCAGTGGGTCGCTCCAGTTCCCCACGGGCTCTTTGCTGCTCCGCTGCTCCTCTGCTGTATTTATAACCCAGAATTAGCATGTGAAAGGGGACTTTCCTTGGCGGGACTTCTTTTCCCACACGAGGGGTCGAGCCCGGAGGTTTGTGGCCATCAATCAAAGCTGACAGGTCACTGCTTCTTTTCAATGACCACGCCGGCCCCCCCAAATGGCGACAGATGTCCAGCCTCCGACGCCGGGCTTTGGAGGGATCTTTTGTTAGGGAGGAAGGGAAGGAAAATGGGCGCGCTCTGAGCAGCTTGCACGGCTCCTCGCTCAATTTGCACAGATTCCCAGGGAGGGAAACAATAGCCGGGAAGCGCTTGAGTTACACCTGGGAAAATGTCTTCTACCCATCTTTTTTTCCCCTCTATCTCCTCTTTTTACCTGCTAACCCAAGCCCCAGCCATTTTACATCTTTGGAGCAGCCTCTTCATTTAATAATAGCGTACTTGAGCTAGGAGTTCCTTCTCCAAGGAAGAATTATTACAAGGTGATGATGATTGATTAAAAACTGTTGACAGCAGACGCCTGTAGGAACATTGTTTCCATCGCAGAAATGCTCTAGGGAAAACATGGGAACTTTATTTACCTCCTGGGAACCCAAATTCTCTGTTGTACACAAGTGGATATAGGAAATACGCAACTCTTCTAGTTTTTTGGCTGATATGTAGAATTTAATATTAAACTTACAGGCCATTGCAGATGTAAACGAACCTAGAGGTGAGTTAGTTCTGTAGGATTTTTACTTCTTTGATTTTTTTTTCCCCCCTGTGCTGCGAGGAGGGTTGGGTGGCTTTGGGGGGAAGGGTGTTTTTCTGTTGGCTCCTCTGAAATGCTAGTGCAGGAGCAGACGGGCCTTTGGAGGAGACTTGGCACAGGATGAGAATGCACTTTTATGCTTCCTCACTTCTGCCTGGTCTTGGGGGGGAGTATGAAGGCGTTTTTCATGACCGTGCTTTTGCTTTCTGACGGTCGCTTTGCTAATGAGCAGGATTTGGCAGTGTCCTGTTGAGTCCCACAGGTGAAGCCCTCCGGGCTGGTGTCGAATGTGTCACCTTATTGAAATGGAGAGGAAGGGGCCGCAGCGGTTCAGAAGCACCGCGAGCCGTCCCGATCCGCCGGTGGGATTTCCCAGCCCCGCAGCCACAGAGCCCTCTCTCCCCCCGCTCCGGCCGTGGGTGGGGATGTACCCCAGAGATAAAAGCCAGGACATTGCGTCCCTTGCTTAAACGCCGCGTGGGTGGGTGTTTGCCTGCGTGTAAATGCAAACATACTTGCAGCGTGTCTCTACGCCCTGCTGCCTGGGCTCACCATGAAATGGTGTCCCCAGACATGGGATCTTGCAGGCAGAGGTGGTTTTGTCAGTCAAATCCAGGGCTGGGGTGCAGTTACCCGGTTTTATAAGCGCCCTACTTGGCACGGGCCCGAGACGGGCTGGTGTGGTTCTTGTGCTGGGAGAGGAGGGTTTGGGAGGGGAAGGTTAACAACTTGTCCTTTGTGCCAGGAAAAGGGAGCAGGGATGGGCTCCTCATCTCAGGTGCGTCCCCTGCCCAGGCAGCGAAAGGAGGTCCCACCACTCCATGCAGGAGCTCCTCACGTCAGCCAGCCCTTGCTGCGCGCAAGTGAAGGCTCCTTTGGTTTTTCAAGCTTTTTCCAGCCCACCCGGGGAAGTGGAGTGTTGCCGGTATTTATAGAAGGCGTAGCTGAGGCATCCGTATCACTGCACAACTCCAGCAGCTTGGCGTGGAGGAGGCAGGGGGTGGGCTGGGGCAGGGGTAGGGGGGCACGGAGTGGGCACACACCTGGCCCTGGGCAGTTTGCTGGTGCTGGAGGCTGGAAGTGCCTGCCCATCACCTGGGCACACGGCTTCTAGAGGGTGGGGAAGAGGAGAAGTCCACTGTGGTGTCCCTCAAACACCTCTCCACCAGCACCGTGTGCAGCAAGAGGCACCTTCCCAAGGCAGGCAGGGCAGCAGGGGGAAGCCTGAGACCACCTCAGCTCCTGGCCCAACGGAGCACGGCAGAGGTGTCAGAAAATGCAGAATTGCCTAAAAGCCCTGAAAAACACCTCCTGTGCCTGTTGACATCCCTCCCTGGCCGGTCACTGTGCTGTGTTTGTCCCTCATTTTAGTGGCCCAGGGGCTGCCCAGCCCCAGCAACACCAGGAAAGATCTCTCTGGCCTCTGTGGTGGTGGCACCTCCTCCCTTCTCTCCTTGGCCTGGACTTGCTGCTCCTGCTGTACTCTCTCTCCTGCTTTCCTCGCCCTGTGAGGTGCCATCAAGCTCTGGGGCGATGAGGATGCTCCGCAAGAGGGTCACACACAGGCTTATCCCAGCAAAGTGGCTTCCATGGGGCAAGCAGGCGGGGAGGTGCTGGTGGGGATGCGGTGGGTTCCAAGGGCAGCCGGGTGTGATGGGGGGCCAAGAACAGTGCAGTGGCCCCCGGTTCCCAGCCAGGGCCCGTGCCCAGCCCATGCAGGGCAGCTGAGCCCCCAGCCTCGGGGGGGGACGAGACCCTCGGCTTGCCCGCTGGCGTCTGCTCTGGGTGAGCTCATTTCAAGGTTCATTTGTAAGACAGCACCGCCTTGAA
>KZ506947.1:53077-63231 GCA_002844005.1 Limosa lapponica baueri | reverse complement strand
TGGCTGCCAGAGGTGCCCAGGCAGACCGCTGACATCTGAAGAAATACCTTTCTGAAAAGTTTTTATTGTTTTATTTTTTTAAGTAAAACATGCTAGTGCATAGGGATATGAAGAAAGCCTTTTGAAGAGGCAGTTGTGGGGGGCTCCTCGATCTCTCCGGCCAGCTCTCGTGTCTGGTGCCGCTTTGGATTTTGCCAGGCAGTACCGACTGTGCCAATTCCACTGTTGTTTTTCTCTTTGCTCGCCTGGGAAGGCTCGCCATGGACCCATGGATGAATACCTTTGGTTTTTTGTTTTTTGTTGTTTTTTTTTTTTTCCCCCAAGCGTTCATTCAGAGCCATGCCAGCTCATCTACTGAGGAAGTTGCTTTAAAAAATATCTGTAGACATTGAATTATCAGTAACATCCCCTATGGTGTGGTAGATGTGTGTGCTGATAGCACACGTTCAGAGCATCCTGCTGCAATGGAGTCTCTGATCTCTTCCTCTGGGTAAGCAGTTTCAAGAGTTTTTGCTACAGTTGGAGAAATGAGACAAAATTTACTTGTGTCATTATATTTTACTTTGACTATTACATGTAAAGTATGCACTTCATGGCTTTGGCAGATCATACTCCTTTTAATATATGTCAAAAGATATTTTTGCCTGATGTATTGTAGTGGTTCATAAAATTAACCAGCATACAACATTTTGACTTTATTGAACATTGTGCCTGGACAAAGAAAAAGCAAAAGAAAAGTTTGTTCACTGAGAAGTAAGATTTTAGAAAAGAAAATATAAGGGATTTTATTCTAGCTAAATGAGACCTCAGTGATACAGACATGCAGAAGTGTAACACAGGTGAGTGCTGAGAAGTCTCTCCCACACAGCTTATGAAGGCATGGTTCTTCTAACCTGTAACACCTGCTATTCAAGTCCTAAGTTTCTTCTGACCGGAGGTTGGTAGTGATGGAGAAACTTTATGGGGAAATTTAAAGAGATACTGTGTAGCGGAAAGAATTAAGGGACAGTTCTTGATAAAGGCTTTGTATATGCTTGCTACTATATTAGAAAAATGTTGAGAAAGCCAAGTTAATCTCTCAAAAGTTCACAAATATTCAAAACCTCACTTTGCTTATACTGATTTTGTACAAAAGGTTGGATTACGTGATTGTTTTCATTTTTTTTTTTCAACAGGACCTTTTGTTCGGTCAGTGCACGAGAGAAGGCTCAGTGAAGGGGCATCCTGTGCATTTTCTTGTTTAGTCACAATGTAGCGTTTGGTCTTGTGCTTTATTGCATGAAACTCAGTTACCTGAAGACAGGAGGATTCAGGTCATTGTGGGTTTTTCATTGGTTTACAGATACTGATGAACATAACATTTCACAGTGTTCTTCAGCAGCATGGTGGTTCTCCCCTCTTTTTTTCAGGTAACGATGCTTAAGCTCAGAGAAATTTCTCCTGTGTTAGAGTGTGTGCTGTTGTGTGTGTTTAGCACTTAAGAGCTTACACTTGAAAAGCTTTTCTTGCAGTGGCTTCCATTTGTGATATGAGATTCAGTTGCCTAAACATAGGTATCTAGTATTAATTTTGCATGCTCCAAGGCATCTGCCCAAGCCAGGTAGGAGGTTTGTGATTTTCTGAAGGGGCAGCTGGAGACCAGCTGTGCTGTTCTACTGCATTTGCAGTTGCGTTTGTCATTTAGGCACCTGGATTGCTGCCATGGTATTAGTTGTTAGCCTCAGAATCTCATTTTGGGCTCCCAGAAGGGAAAAGATACTTAAATAGTGACCACTTGGTAGGCGCTTGGGTTATGTGTTGCCTAATGGAAAGGAAGATTCGGGGTAGAATTCTGCTGTCTGGGGTACTACTTGAGAGTTTTGACTGAGGGACCTGATTTTGCGTCCTCAGCTTTGCTGCATGCTTTCAGTCTTCAAAATCAACTAAGGAAAAGTTCTTATGGAAAATGAATCTTTTTCAAGTCTGGTATAGTTTGTCAGTGGAATAAATGAAGGCTTCTCTTAAAAAAAGTATAATTGAGGAAAACTAAAATAATCAAGATAATTAGAAAACCGTAAATCTCAAAGTGTTGGGTGTTGGACTTGAGGGCCTTGCAACTTGAACATAAGAAATTCAGCTTGTCTTAAAATATGGTCTGAAAGCAAACACAAGCTCCAGTGACCAGGTGAAATAGTCTTTTTCAATGGAATTCACAGATAATGATAAACAATGAAGGACGCGTTCTGGATGTTATTATTTAGATTGTTAATCTCTAAGAAAAGCAGTATATTGACTCAGCAGTATTGACTAACACAGTTCCGTTTTACATCTATAATTGACATTGAGCAATATTTAAACTCTGTAATAGGGTGGAGCTGCAGTAAACAGTTTTTCTGTGAGGAACTGCATCCATTCACACAGAATTTGGGCAGTCCTGGCATAGCTGTGCCATCTGACTGGTGTTACTCTTAACCTGTGTGTTGCGGTGAGGGGATTAACAGCCTTAGATCCAAAAGAGCTTCTTTATTTCAGGGTTATGGAATATTTTCCAAAATAAAGTCACAAAAACTTCAGAGCCTTTGTGCGTGATAGCAAACTTAGGAATGTTTTGAAGTTTTAAATTCTGTAGAAGAATTGCATGTCAGTTTTCTTCATTACTTTAACTTGGGAAAAAACCCCCATATTTTAGTTATTGCTTCCTAACTGTATATATACAAGTTTATCTGTCTTAAAGAGAAATGATCTCTGTCTAGTGAGCTTTCATTCTTATTTGGGAACTTACGCGTATATGTGGGGATGTGCATATGTATAAATAAAAATTGTTAGCAGCCATATAAACATGGATTTACAGTGTACATCCAACAGAAGATGGATTACATTTTTTTCCTTTGAGACTGACCATGCAAGGCTTTTTGCTTCCCTTAGGAATTGCGCTGAATAAGGTCTCAACGTTGCTGGAGTGGGGTCTGAAGAGTAGTTCTGCTCTCCCTCTGGCATTGGCAGTCGCCCTCATGTATTTACGCAGCTTGAGGACTTAACAGTATCAAATCTAGGAAGAAATGTTAAATCTGAGTTTCAGAATTAGCTGTTCTTGAGCTCCTTAGTGAACAAGGAGAAGGATTGTTGGCCAGAAATACAGAATCTTTCCTCTCTAAATAGGTTGTTTTAAACTTTCAGAATTACTTACAAGCATTGAAAAGTCTTAGTAAGTACAGCACAAGTTTCTACGACTTGTTACTTCTATGTATTGTGGTACTCTTTAACTTTCAGTGGTGAGGATTCATACCTCTGAGATTTATAACAAAACTGAGAAAATCTGGCCTTTTATCAAGTCCCTAAATTAGGTAACCAAGCTAAACTAATTTTAAAATGATGTTGAATGGGAAAAGTAAAATCTATATTTTAGGAACTAAAAGGGAAATCTGGATAGTTTGGAAAGCAATGTATAGTGTCTTTCACATTGTTTATTTAAATCTTGTTTGACTTAGTAGTGAAAAAAAAATTTAACAGATACCTGAATTCTGTGAAGTCCTCTGATTTACTTCTGTATCTAATGGATGGTTGATCAGATTGAAAAATTGTGACTGCATGCAATTTATTTTCAATATTTTCAGAAACTTTAAAGATAGCATTACAGATTATTTTACGGAATTTATAACCAGTAGTACATCTTGGCTGCAGTCAAACCTTAGGTTAAAGTTTTACACCAGGTTCTTGAAAGCATAACTTTACCCGCTCCTTGTTAAATTTAGCATTTTCCTAATATGTTGATTACTTTTGTTGTTGAAAACAGAATAACAGTATAGAAAATGTTTTTGAGAATTTTGATTTCTTTTGGCTTGCCTTCATAATTGGAGCAAGCCTTTTAGCAGAGAAGAGCTTTCTTTTGAAATAATTAAAGCTTTCAAATAACTTCAGAGTTTACCAAGGCTGTGAATTTTGATAGTTGCAAATTTTTATTTCTAGAGTGTTTGATTGAAGCCTGTTGTTTGATTGAAGCCTCTTGGTGATGGAAAGCAATGATATTATACTGTTGTAAACTCCTATCAAAGTAATTTTTATAATCCTGTATTTAAACAAAATTAGTGTTAAGCTGGTGCATCAATAGCAGTTTGGTGGATTATTTTTTTTGCACATAGCCCTAAAGAAGAGAAGGGGTTGACAGGATACTGACGTAGCTGAAATAATTAATATTACACCATGTAGGAGTGTAAGCATCGGCTATAATGCAAGCATTTCCACCTTAGCTTGGTGCTGCCCTTTTGGAAGATCTGCTGTCCTTCAAAATTATTTTTTTCAGTAGTTACAGAGATGGGGTGTGATCTTGTAGAGGTGATAACTTCTGGTAGTGTTCAAGTTTCTTTTGGTAGTCTTAGACAGTAATTGCATTAGAGGAAAGTTGGGAGCTCTTATTTTAGTATTACGAAACACAATTTGATAGTTCCTTTTTCCAGTCCAGCTCTTCTTAGCAGATCAGATAAGGGAACTCTTGTCTCTCAGAGGTGCTTCAGTTCTTCCACTGTTAGTTGGCCTAACATTAGCCACTTCTTGTTCCAAGCTTCATTTTTTATTTGCTGTCTCTAGACAGGTGGCTCTGAAACATTTTGGGTTTGTAGACCTTTAGATGTGTTGCAGGAGAGATGCTGACTCCTATATAGACAGTATCAACAATGCTGGTTTTAGTTACATTTTGTGAACCCTCTGGACTGTTCTGCCATGGAGAATCACATCTACAACAGCTATCGCTAGCTGCTTTGAAGTAAAATCAGTTGGAAGGTCTTAGTTTTGGAAAGGTACCTTCTGCTGTGGTATTCCTCCTCCCTCCCCCTTCACGTCCCCCTCTCCCCCCCTTTTTTTTTTTAAATGCAAAAGTGCTTTCTGAAACTTCAGGGCAACTTGTCTTAGTTCTAGCAAGCAGGAAATGTAAGGTATTTTGCTCTGAGTTTCGGCTGGAATAAATTTAAATGTTAAACTTTTTATGAGGACCTTCTACCCATCTGTCCCAAGGTTATTTTCTTCTACTTGTTATTCTGATTGAAGCAGAGAAGTTCGCTTGCCATGGTGTGGTCTACCTGGAAAGATAGCTCAAGTGTCCCCAAAAGGGAAAGCCAGATGAAATGTAGCGTGTATGTCCATCTGATCGGTCACCATGGGCATCTGGCACATTGTTTCTATTCTATTTCCATTTAATGTACAAGTAACTGTCAGTAACTGGAACTCTCAGCTCTTGCCAGGAGGGAAAAGAACTTTCACATGGGTTTTTCAGGAATATCTGGCTTTTCAGAGTGTGCGTGCTGACACATCCTGCTGTATCTTAGATCTTTGGACTGATGTCTTGTGAGTCATCAGAATGAGTCTTAGTTAGGTTGGCATGGCAAGAGGTTGGACACATTTTGGGGGGCAGCCTACATCACTCCCCCTTTTTGATTCCTATGCTGCAGAGCATTTCATAGTGTGAAGCGGAGCTCAGGGTTGGGTTGGAACTTCTTTCCCTCTGCCTCAAAAAGAAAATACAGTGGCATGGTGTTAAAAGTTCTGGCTCTCACCTCATCTCTCTTGAAGGTTTGTGCCATGGATAGTTCTCCTAACCCTGGTATGCATCATCTCTGCCTTTAAATATATCTTTCTGTGATCTGCCTTGCCCCAAAGGAACACACCTGTCTTGGCAGTTGAGATGCGATGTGGTTTATACATCAGAAATCGAATCCATTAGTGACTTTGAAGATTTAGACCAAACACGTGAATTGGCAGGAGAAACAGAGCTGGTTTGAGGGAACTGTGTAAATAGTCTTTATAGCAGCTTTAGGTATATTGTGATCTTGAAATTATTTATGCAGAATTTTGTATCACAGTGGCTGGTTCTTTTCTTGGGAGAACAGAGCGAATTTTCCTTTAAGGTTTGGTTTTGCTTGCTTGTTTGTTTTTTATTGTCATGGCACACAGTTTGATCATCAATTCAGCAATAAGTTCTAGATCTAGTTGAAAACAGAGATAATATTATCAATATATTTTCTCTTCCCTGAACCCATGGTTGTTCTGTTCAGGCTAAACTTCAGCCAACTGCTTCTCATAAGTTCATTTCTTAAAAATACACTGACATCTTGGTAGCAATGAAATGTACACCTGAGTATCACAGATGTGTTATAGCCTATAATGTGTCTTGATTATTCTGCTGTTTCAGGTGATGCCCATGAATCTAATGGTTGTTCCTGAGTATTTAGGAAAAAAAGAGCAGCTCCTCTTGGCTACCCTCTGATTTTGCCGATCTTGGTGCTGTTTTCCCATCTGCCACATGGTCCTTGGTCCAGTGTGCCCAAGAGGAAGCAGGGGTTTTCATCTGAGGATAAGCTGGGTGAAAGTTCTATACTGAAAGATACCTCCACACAGCTGGCTTGGGAAAATCAGCCACGTGACTTACGGTGGTACTGATGCTGATTAGCAGTGTGAAGGAAAGAACACTGTTTATAAAGGTACCTAACCAGGAAAGCCCTAGCCCAGTTGCAGTTACCGTGGTCAGGGATTGTGGTTTTTACTAATCTAAGCTGTATCTGCACTGGTAGGATTTACCAACAGAGCTGTGTCAGTAAACCCTTTGTATTGTCATCCAAACTATATTTTAAGTGCTAGGGACCATGGCAAAAAAATAGTTCTAGAGAAAGCAAATTCGTCACGTGGATAATGACCTTATGGATCAGCTCAAATATTGCCTGTACATCAGCTCCTGGTACCAGGAAAGAGATAATTTAAGAAAAACAAAAAAAAGCAGCTGAACAATGTTTTCCCTTTACTGAATGAGGGTGGAAGGAACTAGAAGGAAGGGTTCCACAGTAATGTTAGGGTCATGATTCTGAGTCGTTTATTGATTGCCCTCTCCTGATTTCTCTGTGACTCAGTACATAACTCCCATAGGTTATTTGTCAGGAACTCCCTCTTGCAGAGGAGATATGTAATCATTGAATAATGTGCCAAGTTCTCTCGGTTTCATGTAGCAAGAATCAGCTTGGATTCATGAGAGTTGATCTCAGAGTCATCTACGTTTTAATCTTTGTGTCACGCCGATGAGATCTCTCAGTAGAGGTAAAAATGGCAGAACTGAGGCATCATGCGTGGTCTCAGAGTCACCTCTCAGGACTTGGACCAATTGACTCGACATCTTTCTGCAGCGCAGCTTGCTGTGTCTGTTGTTTTTGGGTTTCTGCCCTAGTTATGTCAAACTGATGCACAAAAGTAAACCCAGAGACACTAAGCTGTGCTTGGATGCGTCTCATCTCAGCTAGTTTCCAAAGGGCTGTTGAGACTGAGGTGAATTGGACAGTAGTCTAACATAACCAAGTTGGGACTTCACAATTAAAGACTATTTATTTTCGAAGGGAAGTCTTGACAGATGTAATGTGTCGAAGCAGAGACTGATGTAGTTTATTATATTCTGTCTATGGCAGGGCCACTAGTAATCAGTTAGGGAAGATGGATACTCCTTGATACATCTTTCAGTTCTGAAGTCACTGTTTTTAGGGTGTTCCTGAGCTACATTGGGATCATTGTTTAACAGCCCATTAGCTTCATGTTTTAATGTTGTCATTCCTTAAATGATCTTGTTCTTTTGTAGGTTATGTTTATTAAAGATCTGTTGTTCTTTGGATAAATTAGATGAAGAGCTGTGATGTGTTGAAATAGATTAACTTAGGTTGAACATTAGAAGTTTCTAGCAGGCCACAGAATTTGGACTCCAAAGGAAGAAAAGAAACCATGGGGAAAATGCTGGTTTTCTTAAACATTATTTTAAAAAGTAATACTGTGACATGATTCTTACTGAAACTACATTTGGGTAAATATCCATTTTTAATTTTTTTTCCGAGCTTTGTTACTTGTGCTTCCAGAGAATGGCTTTAGTGAGTGTAGTTTTTTGTTTCTTGAGAGAATACTCTCTAAAGAAAATTGTACCTTGGAGGATTGCACCTGGAGCAATCCCAGGACCATTCTTGCAGTTTAATTGTTCTCAACGTTGCTTCAAAACAAAGCGCCCAAAAAGTGCACATGCGTTTCCCTTCCTATCTTGTGCTAGTAATTATGGCTCTCATCCTCCTTCCTTACGTAACTAATTCATGTTTTAGATAATCTATTTTTCCTCTGTCCATTGCATTGGCTTTCTGGTCAAAACAAAATGCTGATGTTGTGGTGCTAATGAGGTTTCCTGTCCTTTGCCTGTGCGGTTTCTGATATTCATACAGCTGTCTTTAGTTATTGGGGCATGTTAACTGTAGACCATATTACACTATGTGAAATGAAGTCAGAGATTAAACTGCAGTGTACTTTCTGCCTCCCCTTTTGCCACTTCTTCACTCTCAAAATTAACCCTTAGTTGTGTATCAGAAATCTAATGCAAAGAGGAAAACCTGTGGAAAGGAATGGGAATAATATATAACAAGGAATAGAAATAGTTACAAAGGGGACTCTTTTGCTTTGCATTTTTGCTTCCAAGGGTGGGTAGAATGGCAGGTACGTAATTGCAATGTTTTTTGTCATGTAAGAAATATTCTGGTTTTTGTGATGATGCGGTAAAGGCATCTGAGCCAAGAGGGAATTGACTGTAATGCCAGGTTATGAGAAAATTATTTGAGCTCCAACCTGGCCAGAAGTGGGCATATCGTCTGACAACTTTTCTTGAAGCTTGAAGTAAGTTATTTTTCGTGCGCAGTGTGTTAGAGATAGTAGTTACTTTCTGTGGTGAAACTTGTGATTATTGTTTTTCAAAAATATATATCTACCAAGGAATGGGTGAGGCATTTACATGCTTGTCTGTATACCATATTATTGCAGTAAGGTTTGTGGGGAAATGACCGGGTGGGGTAACTCTGAACAGTACACCAGGGAAAGGAGCTGAGTCATAAGATTTCCTTGGAGAAGGAGGTGGGATTTCAGATACTAAGCATTCGTGTTAACAAGCTTTTGTGCTTATGCTGGATCTCTGAAGCCCCTTAAAAAGCAGCAGCCTTGTTTAAAATGAGTTTCTACTTAAGTTCTGCAAAAGCTCTGTAGCTGTGTGTTAAACTGTGATGAATATAATAATGTACAAGTCACAAAATATAATGTAGTGTTAGGAGGCTGCAGGGAGCTAGTTGAGCCTAATGGCAGTAGCTGCCCTTCTCTTCCCCCAGTGTGGTGCAGGTGTCTGCTGGAGAAGGAGGCTCTTGAAGAGGCAGAAGGATCGGTAAAGTAATTGAATGGCAATAGAGAAGCCTGCTTAATGAAAGGAATCAGCTGGCATTTGGTGCTAAAGAAACAAGCAGGGCTGTGAACTGCTGGGGACTTAATTGCTTTGAAATTTTCAGAAAGCGAGAAGCTATCTCATATTGTGTATTTCATTTTCACATATGAATTTATTTTCCAATTTTCTCTTTTTTCTGAATCCATTGAATTGATTTTTTTTTTGTTCACTTGCTCATCTGTGTTACAGCAGAGAATTTTTTTTCTTCATGATTTTGATTTTTCTCTGAATTAAGTTACCAGTCTTAGATAGGGGTGGTTTTTTTCCATTTTAATCTTGAAGTGGATCACACCACAAATAATTCTGTGATGCAGAGTTGTGAAACTCCTTTTGAATCAGATTAAAGCTTTTGTGTGCCGCAGACTTGATAGAATAAGCTAATAGTGAATTTTAACGGAGATGCAAGTGGTCAGTGGTGGGTGGGACATGTCAGGTATGAGATGGACATGCCTGTCTTCCAAGGAGACTTACATGTATCAGTTATGTTCCTCACAAAGTATCGCAGCAGATCCAAACAGATCATTGATTGCTTTAGCCATTTAGTATGTCAAAAGTTTTATTTCTTACACATAACACAGTTGATGCAGTCCCTCTATCCACGTTTTAAAGTTATCTGGAAAGAGATGCTGAAAAGATGTGCAGAAGTATTGAGAGGATAGCAGAAATGCCTTAGAGCTGGAGTATACTCTTAAATTTTGCCAGCTGGTAGTGCCAGTAATTACCATTTGTAACCATAGCTGTTCTGTTAATGGCATGCTTATGCAGGTAAATCCATGGTTATATTAAATAGTTCATTCTGGACCCCTGAAATAGATTGAGGTGTGGCCTCTGCTCTTTATCAGCCTCATTTCCTCCATGATAGGAAGGTTTTGCATGTGAGGTTGTATTAATAAGCTATGCTATTTAGACA
>KZ506947.1:11692-24929 GCA_002844005.1 Limosa lapponica baueri | reverse complement strand
AGTGTGTGCAATTGGTAGCTCTTTCCTTAGGAAACCCCGTGGCTTCTTTGCCTTTGAAGGTGTCTGCCTCTGTTTTTCACAGGTAACACCCCAAGTTATGCAGGGTGGCAAACGTCAAGTGTGTTATATTTAACAAAAACCCGACAAAACATTCAGGAGTTTTTGATGCAGATTCTTCAGATGGTTTTGTTTAGCTAAATTGCTGAAAAATCTGGTTTCCTGCCAGCAACATGCTTGCCTTGCAGACAAAAATATTTGATCTTTTATAGCCCCCACTAGAGGCTACACCTGTTTGAGCCTTTATATAAAATCTTAGTATTTTTCTCCCTCGCTTGACAGTAAGATCGCAGGTTACAAGGGGAAGGAGTAATTTATAGTCAAACAAATTGCACATTTTAAGTAAAAGAATGGTCAAGTTAGGTACTTGACTGGGTGTTTGGATTAAATGGCCCCAGCGGGAGGAGGCATGGGAAAAGCAAGGAGATGTTGCACTGACTTCTTAAAATTTGTTTCCCCCACAGAGTGGATCAGCAGGACCTGCCTTTTGAGCTGGCACCTCCAGGAACCAGAGGAAAAGTTGCTCTTGGAGCCCATGGGAGCAGGACATGGGGAAGGCTGCTTTCTGTAAGTTTGCTTCTGTTTGTGGCCTTGCTAAGTCATTCCTAGCAGGCAACTCCATGGGTTTTCCTTTTGCTGCTGCCCTTCCCCTCCCCTACACAACCCTCCGCTTTATTCTAGACGTTTGCTAACTGCTTTGTTGAGTAATTTTCCTGTCCGTATTGCTTTCCCTTACCTGGCCGTTCACTTGAGCTGGTGCCATCTCGTTGGGCGCGCTACCATTATTTTCTGTTGTCATTTTGGTTATTTCTCATGATTTATCTGTGTTCCTTTCTCCAAAGGCTTTGGCCATTGTAAGGCTGTTTTTAGTGCTGTTTCTTACAGGTTTTCAGCGTATTGTAATTCAAGTTGATGGTTAGTATCATAATGAGGAAAAAATGACCCTGTTCTTTTGCATGTTATGTCTGTAAATGAATGTTCAGCTTAATCTGAGCACATTGAACTTGTGAAGAGTTGTTTCCAGTGTACGTAATCTGTATTTAACAGTGTACCTGGGTAGATTGAGTTTTAAGTCCCATGTGACTGGAGGCAGGTCAAAATATTAAAAAAATATAGAAAGACACTTCAGTATACTGGATCCTTTGAAGGAAATGGGCTGTTTCATGAGAAAAGACCTGTTCTGCTTACCAATTAAAGATATCTGCTGAATCATCTCTATTTAAAAAAAAGTCACAAATCTCTGAGTTACACAACCAAGAGATAATTAGATTTTTGTGTGTTGTGTTCACAATAAAATATAAAGACAAGGTCTTTTTTTAGAGGGCTCATACTGGTGATTCTCATATAATAAAAGTATGGATATTTTGTTTTCTTGCTCAGAAATGTCCTGACAAGAACTGGGTTTCTGTCAGTTGTCATAAGCGGATCCTTTATGCCAAAGATTTCCTCCCCATCTATCACAGGAGAGTTTTCCAGCTGTGTTGAGGGGGGGGAGGAGGGGGGCTGAGCATAACCATGGTACACAGGAGCACATCTGCCAAGGGACAGCATCACACATGTGGAGGTGACACTACCTGAATTGCCTTATGTGTTCCTAATACGAGTAATATGTGTTCCTAATAAGGGATTGATTGAGAGGGTGTGTACAGAGGGAAGGAAGATAAAGAATATGCTGTAATATAAAGATACAGGTTTTGGGGATATCTGTTTGGAAAAAAAAAGTGATAAATATGTATGCTACTTTTTACATCTATTGGAACAGCTATGTATGGACTATTTAAGATAAATAATTATGATGAGTTGTCTGCTCTCCTTGCCTAAAATGAAATCAACACTAAGTGTTTTTCCATTTCTTCCCCAGCAAGTGCCTTGTACTGAGCTGTTGTGGAGGATCCTCTTACAGTTCTTGTTTCTTCCTCTTGTTGGCAGTCTTTGGGAATGCCTCACGTCCTACCATCAAGAAACTCAGGGTGATAAAAATGTGAGTGTTGCTTAACAGGGGTTCTACTGGTAAAACAGATGTTGAACTGAATTTAACATTGCTTAATGTTATTTAGAGACTTGCAGGAAAGGATTAGGTATGCATTTAATTTGAGGAAAAAGCAAGAATAGAATCTGTATAGGTTTTTTTAGGGCTGTTTCAGCAAGTTTAAGAATTCTGTATATTCTAACATTGAAAAATAAGCCTTTGTAACTATAATCCGGGGCATTTAAATAAGGCATGCAGTACATGTCGTACAGTGTTTAAACAACTGAGGTGTGAGCAACCAAGTTTCTGGCCTTGGCTTTCTAACAGCTTCTACAGATTGTATGGAATTTAAAAGAAAATGTGTCCCTGAGAGAAATCGCACTGTATTGAGAAATACAGTCTGGAGAGACTAAAAGGTACAAAAGTTCACCTGGCTGTAAAACTTAGCTCGCAGCAGCTCAATTTCTTCGTCTTGGTTCCTCTCTGGAATTACAGGGTGCTGGGCCATGCCAGCTAATATCCAAATACAAGAAAACAATATTTAAAGATTTGCAATAACACTACATTTTTACATAAAACATTTTTGCCTGAGCATATTGTTTCCTGAAGAAGTAGGAGAGCGCTCTCACAAACAAACCCAGTATATTGGCAGGGCAAGGTTTTTGTGATGTTTCCTCAGGGTATTAGAACAGCAGGGAGATCATTGAGGCTGAACTTTGCATTGCTGCACATGCTTAATATTTGAGGGGGCTCTTACGAAACGCAGACATTAGGGCTGAATCTCAGTTGGAAGTCGTATCAGAGCAATGTTCTGGGAAAGAAAAAAGCACAGATAAAGCTAAGGTAGGAGGCGCAGTTCCAAACCTACAGTGACCATAAGATGAGTTCATTGGAGGTTGTGAATAGCTTGTCAATATCTGTTATTTAATTTAAAAGATGAAATGGTTTGCCATACTAGGTTGTAGGCCATTAGGGTGCAATATATGTAAAATTGTACACACTATACAGACAGGATTGGAATTTTGGCTTCAGTTTATCTAATGTAAGAAACAGATATTTTATAAAGAACAAAGAGCGAAAGAGCTACGATGGACAGTGGCTGAGAGTATTCTTGCTTCTTGGTGTTATTTGGGAAGCTGGAGCCTAGCTCTCAATTTTCTAATGCCAGTCTTCTCTTCTGGGATTTCACCCAATTTGGGTAAAACCTGCAGGTGGAAGAGGGGAGAGACCTGGTGACAAAACGGAAATTACTAAAATATCAGGGAAAAAGAACATGGCTCTCTCTTTACTGCTACTTTACAGTCTCACAGTGTTTCCCCTTTATATCTTTGATACAAAAATAAACTGAGAGCTACCATGGGGTAATCTAAACTTTTGTACAGAACCTTTTAAAAGAATATTAGGTTGTGAGTTAATTTCTGTTAGCTGAATGCTTTCTGTGACCTATCTTTTTTCTTTTAGCCTTGACTGGTGTAAATTAAATTTCCCTTGGCTGCACATTGCACTTTTTGGTAATTGGTGACACTGACAGCTATGCACAGGTAGTTTTATAGTTTGTAGTGTGCTCTGGTATAAGGTTCATATGCAAAAAAACGAAGGAGGTTAAATTTGTGAGGACGGTGACTTATTGACAATCCTAGACATTCCACTTCCAAAAAGAAAATCCTTCTTATTTTGCTAATAAAGATGTGCAAAACCTAGGCATTGTTAATAATTGTCTTGATATTTATGTTGGCTGATGGCTCTCCAGAACGAGCACTAAACTGCAGTCTAGTTTTGAAAAACATCTGCTGAGAAGGTGACACCCAAGGTGAAGTATTACTGTGTGGCTTGTGGTTTCAGCTCATTTCCACCAGCTGTGGAGGCTCTGCTGCCAGGTCCTGGGCAGGAGAGAGCTGGCACTGCTGCTGGTACAGCTGCCCCTTGCCGTGGAGTCAGCTTTCTGCAATCTCCTGGCTGACCTGGCTGTGCCTCATCCCACAGTCTTCTTCCACATTTGATAAAAACCTCCAGGAAAAAGAACATGGAGTAAGATAAGGTGGTGAAGCAGAGTGTCAAAAAAGACCCAGTTTTGCAGCCAAGCTGTCAGCATTCTGGTAACGCGGCACTGCAGTGTGAATAGCAGTTTTGTGTTACCTGGCTTCGATTCCAATAACTGTGTTTAGTCAGCCACACGAGCTGAACTGTCTCTGGTCTGGGGATATGATGGTTTGTAAATCTTTATCTCTGTGGAGCTCCCCCTCCTTGCCTCTGAACTTCCAAGTCCAGAAAGGATATTTTCTAAAGCTCTGCTTTCTGTTAGTTAATCCCTCTCTTGCCGAGTCTGATTCCTCACTTAGAAAATCCCAATCATCTTGGCAAATAATTTCTTTCCACTCTTGGCCTTCCCTTCCAATTTCTGCCCTTTGTCTTTTCAGTCCTTTTTCCAAGGGGCTCTTTTGGATATTTTGGGAAATGTTCTGTCATTGCTGAATCTCATGTAAGAAGTGCAGTTATTTATGTCTGATCATTTTTCCTCCAGTTGTAAAGAGTTTGTCATCCAGTAACATTGCTGCAGGCAACATGTGGCTTCCTATAGGCCACTATTTGTATATCATTAGAAAGTAGTGAATAGCTAAAGCAAGAGTAGATTGAGTACAGCACACATGGGGTCACAGCGCTGTGCCAGGCACACGGGAATTTTGATGGTGATGTGGAGAGGGATGGGAGCAGCACTAGCGGAGTTTGACCAGGATGAACATTACTGATAGTTGAGGTGCCACAGGTTTGGCGTGGGGGCTGGCTGACCAGATAATGTTAGGAAGCCACCCACACACTGCTGTGTGAGGCACTAAATGCCTGCAGCTGATTTATAAAGCAGCCTGTGTTTTACCTCTGCTTTCAAAATGCTGCCCTGTTGGTATAGATCCTTGTATTTGGGTTTCTGGTGTCAGTGATGGACTCTGTCGGTTGAGCGAGCTTGTGCAGTCTTTCCTGTCACTTCTGTGCTGTAGGTAGGTGGCTGGGACAGTTTCCTGCTGATCTCGAGCAAGCTGGCAGGGTGCTATTACAGGTGAACCTTGCTCTTCAAACAGTCAAATGGTATCTGTGTCATCCTGCGACTAGACAGAAGCCTGCACTGAATCTTCTGAACTCAGCAGAGGAGATTGGATCTTAGATTTCCTATTCACTTGGTCCATTAGTCCTAAAAAGACTGTTTCTGCTGCAGCAGTTTGATTTGCTGTGCTGCCACCAGAAGTGACAGGTTTAAGGACTAATCTCTGCCCCAGGTTCCAACTGACCCTTGCAATTTGCCTGCAGCATCAATACCTCAACCAGACCCTGTTTCGCGCCACTGCTGTCTGTCTGTCCTACTCATTAGCACTTTTGGGATAAGAAAAGGCAATTGCAAATCAAACAGCATTTAAATTGGTCCACCAAAGGGACAGATGAGCTCGAAACATTGCCCAGAGAACAGCTTCGTGGCCTGACATGAAGGCTTTTCTCAGGTCTGTCCTGCAGCCTCTCCTGGAGAGCACTGGGTGATGATACCCGTGTCGCTGTTAGTTGGTGCTTGAGTGAAACTGCTTTTTGTGCTGACATTTCCACACCTCTCCAGCCTTCTCCTCTGGCACAGTTTAGAGCTTTTTTAAGGCTGCTGGAAATAACGCTGTCTGGAGCACTCTGCTGGAGTGAGGTTCTTTGGCCTGCAGCTGCTGAACTTCTGGATATATGTGGTCTGCTTCTGAGAGGTCTGCAGGTTTACATTCACTGTACAGGGAGGTTATGTGTTATTTGGAAGGGGTGGGGGGGAAAGAAGTCCACAGATCAAGAGTCAAAAGTCCTCTGACAGCCAGGAGATTGTTTTAATTTGATTGTCCTTATCTTACAGTGTGGCATTTAATTTCAGGAGGCAGAAGGTAAGTGAGAAGGTATTTTTACCCAGACCAAGTACTGGTAGTTATATCTGAGGTTCTCCACACCTCAAAGAAAACTCCTGTGCCAAAGCGGGTAGTTTTTGGTTCCTTTTTGCCTCCACAGCAGCGGAGCACAGAAGCAGATACTGGCCAGATACTGGTTGTTCATAGTAACATTAGCTTCAGGTTTTGGATCTGCCTTCCTTAATGTTTCTCTGCATATTGTGGCCTGATCTTGAGCCCACTGAAACATAAAAGGTTGTTACTGGTGGCTTGGAGGGCTTTAGAGCTGGCCTCTAGGACAGTCCAGGTCTCAAGGCATTCCTGATGAGTACTCAGTGGGCAGAGGAGAGCCTCCTTTTAGCCAAGTACAAGAGGTGAGGTGTTTTTTGTTTGTAACGCAAAAATAAAAGCATGAAAACTAAGCCTTGGGAGCATTCCCAGCTGTAGGAGAAACTGTTGCTCTATGAGCAAAGGACTGGAGGGAGTCTGCTTTGCAATGGATCTGTCTCCCGTTCGTGTTCCCTGTGACAGGCCTACAGGCGGGAGGCAGCGTGGAGGTGGCCACTGTGGCCCTGCATGTGCCCAATTCACTGGTGCCAGAAGGAGCACGTGCCTCTGTGGGGTGAAGGCAGCCAGCAAAGAAGTGGGATGGGGAGGAGGAGACAATGTGGAGCTGCTGAGTGGCAGCAGCCAGCAGGTATGTTCTCCTGGAGTGGGAGTCGGGGTGAGGGAACAGGGATGGGAGCT
The DNA here is from genome assembly GCA_002844005.1 of Limosa lapponica baueri. NCBI lineage: Eukaryota > Metazoa > Chordata > Aves > Charadriiformes > Scolopacidae > Limosa > Limosa lapponica. The sequence continues at coordinate 18,257 of KZ506947.1, read as the reverse complement.
GAGAGGGGAAGGGGATGGGAGAGGTGAGGATGCTCTCCTGCAGTATGGCTCAGGGCTGAAGGAGGCTGGGGAGGAGGAGGTGGTTCCAGCGGGGAGGAAAGGACATGGAGATGGAAATGATAGTTCAGAAGGTGTCTGGGGATTACTGGCAATCTCCCTCACTGGGAAGCCTGTGTCTGGGCCTGTGCTGAAAATTGTAGTCACAGCCCTCACTTTGTCTGAGGCTGGGCTCTGGCTGGACTGTCTCCATCTGAAAGTACCCAAAATTGATGTGGATCCTCTGGAGCATTGCGCAGTTCAGTTAGTCCAAGTCCATTCAAAATTAAATACTGTGTTTCGATCCTTTTTACAAACCAACCTTTTAAATTTTTCTTTGGCAGAAACAACCTTTTTCCCCTCATGGAAAATTTCTGTTTTCTCAGAAACAGAATTCTCTTTCAGAATATCTCCCCTATGGAAAATTCCCAACCAGCTCTGATTCTAGAACTTGATGCCAGAAAACATCTAGCAGGCATTAGCAGAGGATGACTCGGGTTGTAATGTATCATTTAATCCAAACTAGGGCAACATAGCCACATGAATTTGAGAACACAAGCAGGCGCTCAGCATCCTTAACTCAACATGCAGTAGGCAATCCACCAAAACCACACATGCAGAACAGGGAAAAAGAGTTATAATAATTTTTCAGTTTTGAAAGCTCAGTTCCACCATGAGAAAGAAAATGGCAAAATGTCATCAGATGCACCACATTTGCTTCCTCTTACTGACTTCCAAAACCAAAGTGTTCACTTTACAAATAAGAAGGTGGTTGGTTTGGTTTTTTTTAGGGTTTTTTGTTGTTTTTTTTTTTAAGCAGATTGTTTCATCATCAACCAGTCTGAGAGAGAATAAGGTTTCCTCCTCCTGTAAGAAGTATGCAAGGGAGAAAATTATCCGGCATGTTTACAGGCACAACAGACTTAAATGTTGAAGTTGGTTCTCTTGATACAGAAGAAATAATAGTCTCCAGTCCTCCCACAGCTCTGCTGCTGCTTTTCTACTCAGAAAAGAGACCAGCTGACTGAGAAAGTGACATTCCCTTCCTTTGGGATTCAAGCCTGTCTCAAAAGGTAACTTAAAGTCTATCCATGGAAGCATTGCCCAATTTAGCACACATTCTTAGGAAACAAGTGGGCTTCTGGATAGGAAACGTGGCTTGGCAGTGCAAGAGAGTATCATGTTGGGAAGGGCAAAGGAGGGAGAAAGGCAGGTGAAGTGCTTCAAGATGTGGTAGTCCTGATAGCACAGGAGCTCTGACTGGGTGAACAAATGGATTACTGCTTTTCCTTAAGAGGGACTTCTTCCAGATGCACCTTGAGAGACCGTCTACAGACCAAATTACAATAAATATCTAGTCACAGACCTATCAATGTAAATTATTGTCAAAGGAAATGAAAAGGCGTTTTATTTATCATTAATTTCACTCCAGGTATCGAGGACAAGTTTCCTCTGTGCGAGGATAGCTGTGAATTTTTGGAGGGCTTTTTTTTTTTTTCTTTAAAGCTAAGCTATTAGCAATTTAAAGATGTTAATTTTTTGGCCTTTTAAAAATATTTGTTGTAGTGGAACTAGATTTGGTTTAGTTTGGTTTTTGAATTCTGAGCTTTGTTCACTTCCATCTGTAGCCTTGAGAACCCATTGCAAGATGGGCACTAACCAAATGTCCTTACCAATGTGCTTGATCCAGACTTGTGTGTGTCTTTGGTGCTGTTTGCCTCAGAGCCTTCAATTCTAGGCAAGACTTCAATTTTTAATGTAAAAGAGAATCAGGAGCAAAAAATTCTTTTTAGAATAAGAAAGAACTACTGAAAAAACCCTTTTATGTCCACTATGCGTTATAAAAAGAGGAAAAAAAAGTAGTCTAAAGGTTCTGTGCTCCCTTCCTGTGTAGGTCTCCTTTGATGATTTTGTTCAAGCACTTGTATCCTGTTTTTTGGGTTTTCTCTAGCGTGAGTCTTCCCCACAAAGAAACATGAATAAAGTTTCTCTTGTTTGTCATTATATAAAATACGAAGCTTTACGCTATGGCCTTTCAGGTGCCATCATGAGCTGTTCTTGCGCTTTGAAACAACAGACGAATTCTTACTGGCTTTTCCTGTTGTTGCAGTGTGTTTTTGAGAGTGACAAAAATGAAAGTCAAAATGGGATGAGAGCCTTTAGGACCCGTTTTGTTTCTCATGGTTACAGAGTTGGAAGCACTCAGTGTTTCACTGCTCCCTGCAGGAAAGACCAACTAAACGCCTAATGAAGGAAGTCTTGTTTCTGAAGAGCTGAGCACGGTTGCAATCTCATAATGGCAATGTTTCTACCTGAGCAGCTGTTGGCAGTTTTGAAATGTTCAGTTAGTCTGTTATCTCTTCTAAACATATAAATATGTATTTTAAAAGAAAAAGTTAGAAAGTAATAGGAAGTCAAGTCATGCAGCGTGATATGCAAACCCCAGACGTTCCTTGTTTATCTTGTATATTTGCACTGAGTGCAGTATTGCGTAATGTCACAAGTGCTGAATATTTTCTCTAATGAAGTGATGCATTTTAATTAAATTCACTGTTTAAAGTTTAGTTATTCATTAAAGGTACATGTCCAAAGGTACATGCTGACCTTGGATGTACAATCCTCTGAAGAGAACTGTTAGGGATTTGAATTAGAAAAACATTATTTCACATAATTCACGCACAAAAAAAACATTGAGAGTTTCTTGGCCGGTTAACTACATAGATTTATACCGTTCATCTCGACTAGTTCATCTGAAAATTTCAAAGTGACAGTGCTGACTGTCTGATATCAGCAAATCAGGGCGTGCATTTCCTTCGGTTTCTCTCTCATAGAATGTGGACTTTGCTGCTGTTAGTTGGCTCTCGCGTCCGGGGCTGAGCCTCAGGCAGCTCCAGCCTCTCCTTTCACCGGGGTGGGAGCCCTTGGGCGTTCCTCGTTAGTGGCTCACCTCTGAAAGGTCTTTTTCGTGATGGAAGAAAGCACATACAAAAGCTTTGCAAAATTCAAGCAGCATTTATCCACAACAAAGAGTATACAGTTCTCAGCAAACAATAAAACATTTATTCATTTTCATGCTCTTATTTTTTGTTTTCCACTGCTCAAGTGTTCTCTGTGTTGAGGTTGAATCTCTCAGGGCCCAGTAGCCCTCTGCCGGCAGATGTCTTCTTTCCTGAAACAGAGAGGCCCTGTTTTCTCCTAGCATCTTTTGCCCTTGTCTAGCCTCAGTGTAAAATATCCTTTGTTGTAGAAACGTGCTTCTTTTTTCTCTCATCTGCCTAAGGTTGCTTTCTCTCTGAATTTTGTCTTTTCTTTTATCTTCTCAGATCCAGCACTAGTTTGATCTTGTTTTCCTCTGCTGGTCTTATCCCATCGTCAGCCAGTGAGAGAGATGGACAAGAAAACTGGCTTTATCAGGAGCAGAGTTATTCTTTTGTTCTCCAGAATCGTGAAGGGCTTGGCTTCTAATAGTCTTTGCTCAACCTATGCATGGATAAACAGGTAAAAGACACCATAGTCTTGACTCGGCATAGGAATATAGGGCAATAGGCAGTGAAAGGTGGTGAAAAGATAAGGAAGCGAACACCTACGTTTCAAACAAATAAATTTGATTCAAGAGGTTTCCCTACCTATCTGTCAGTGTCTGTGAAGCTGTAACAGCTCACTCTACTTGTGAAAATTTAGAGTGCAGGACAAAATCCAAGTGTGCTTCATCGTAAGGGTAAAGGCCTGAAAAGGTATGGCACATTTTGTTGGTTCTGTCAAGAAAATGTAATCTACTATCTAGGAAAGCGTGATCAAAGAAACACTGTCTTTGAGGGTTGCAAGTATCTGCTGGGCAAGTAAAGTAAGTGATGTTTAAAGGTCACAGCGCTCTGTTGATAAGAGAGATGTATTGAAAGGGCAAAAGAACCACAGAGGACTTCCTGTGTCATTACAGGAGGTGCTGTATGACGTTGAGAGAATAGCTGAACAAAGCAAACCACAATGGTGACAGTATGTTTAAAGCAAAATGGGGAAATAATGAGTCATCCCCATTTGCTAAAGTGGAGGGAAAGAGATTTCTGCCTCAGTTAATTTGTCTATGGGACATAACGGCAGCCTTTAACAAAAGGGGGAAAAAAATCCCAATTCCATTTCATTCCCTTTAAACTCAACCAACCAAAATCCCTTTAGACTATGGAAGTTACCAATTACGTAATGATACCAAAAAATCAGTATTTTTCAGGAATCTTGGGTTTTATCTGTCTTTGTAAGCAAAGGGAGAGGTTGCTTGGCTGTAAACAAACACATCTGTACTCCTGAGTGTTTCTCATATACTCAGAGTTAAACAGCATGAGGGAAACCACGTAGCTGAGGGCATGTCCTCAGCCATATGCAGTGCTGTCTGAGGACACCCAGGCAGTCTCTGAGTTATCTCTTGCGGTGCAGCTCTGCTGGTCTGTCACTCAGCGGGTGGTTCAGGGCAAGCTCACGAGCTGCTCTGCTGTGTTGTGCTGTGAAGACTTGCTTGCAAGGCGTTAAATGGATAGAAAGCACAGATTCGTTTGGAATAGATCATCCCCATATAATAGATAATGTATTGGCTTGGAAATTTGTTTTATTGGATTTGGTGTTGCTTAGTGAAAGTTTGACTTCCCAGAAGCAATACTTACTTGGGGGAAGACCTTGTCGGTGCATTTTCCAAAAGATTCCTGCTTTTTTTTGAGATTTATACTTCAGACCCTCTAGTATCTTGTGACCTTTTTGTCTATCAGAAGCTTTTCCGAATAGCTTTTATGCAAGTTCTATTGCTGCTTATTACTCTGGTAGTAAATCAGGTTGCACATACTGGCTGCCTGTGGTGCCCAGCTCTTACACAGGTGATGCCCTCCCAAAGAGTCCTCCTTAACGAGGCAGGCTGACGCTGTCGGGAAAGCTCACTCCTCACCGAGACTGTCCATATGGTCTATTACTATCCGTCTGTTGGTATGAAGATAAACATCTTGCAAGAAATGAAAGTCTGATCATGCGCACAGTGTGAGCATGTGTGCGGGGCTAGATTAACATTGACAATATTAGTGCTTGGTCACCTAGGTGATGGATCTTGCTGCTATAGTAACCTGGAGGCTGTATTACTCATCAAATACGAATTTTAACAAACAGGAATGTTTTAAGGTGTTTGTATCTTGTGTCCCCTGGGACTGTCTGCTGCCCTTTTAAAATATTTACAGGAATTGTGAAATGAGACTCTTAAGTAAAGGTTTTATTCCCCATTTTTTTTCTTGGAACTGTGTCCTGGGAAAGACCTGATACTTATGCGCAAGCATTGAACTTAGGGTAGAGATTTTTGAAGAAGTGTAACGCTATTGCTTATTGCCTTCTGAACTCTTGCCTCTTAGGACTGTCCCTCACTAGGGAAGCTGTTATTTTGGCTTGTATCCAGAGGAATTTGAGCCAACTCAGTATACATCTTCAGGCAGCCACATGGATTTTTCATATACTTGTGCCATCATGCCAGCTGCATCCCTGTGCTGTTCCAGGGTCATATCTGGAACATGGATATTCTGTGTATGGCTTGTGGTAGATTGTGGGATGCTGTAACTTCTCTTTATTGACCTAGAAAAGAAGTGATTGTAATACATGAGGTGCTTTCAGCTCATTAACAGCGTAGTACATTCATTCAGGGATGCAACCTTATATGCTGCTGGGTAAGAGATTTTCTTGGATTCAGACACCAGCATGTTTTGGTGTGTCTCACTGAGACCTTTGAGAGATGACTCAGAAGTCACAAGAGCAGAGTGGCACATCAGCTCATCAGACCACTGATTTTATTTTTTGATTACTATATAACAGTTGGATGTGTGTTTTTAAGGAGTCTCACAGTATATACCCTCCATTACCCACAGTGTGCCATCTTTTTCACTTGGACGATAAAGATGGGAGGAGATTTTTTTAATTCCTATAGCATGGTACTTAATGCAAGAGAGGTTTTTAGGTTCCTCTTGGCAGAGCAGGATGGGACAGAGGGAATATGTCCTGATGACTTGTGAAGGGACAAACTGGTGTATCCTCCACAATCTGACCTGTCTGACTAGGCTTTCTGCTTTTTGGAAAATTTTACAGGGGATGAATACAAATCTGGAAAAAACACCAATGAAATTAAAACCACCAGTGATTAAAAACAAGACTGCCAGCTTCCTGTCCCACTTACGCAGAGCACTCTAGGCTTACCATGAAGATGGAGCAGGACCAGCATGTGCACCCAAGGACTTCACCAAGATAAATTTCCCCAAGGTAAATGGGGAACCATAGAATAGGCTAGCCCATTAATCAGAAGCAACTCTGTGGAAATACCCCAGAGGGTAACCCCAGTCGTGCTTGAAATGTCCAAGAGAGTGCTCTGATGTCCCACCCTACAGTGCTGAAGCTTTGCCAGCTCCTGGCACAGCCAACTGCATGGTCGTTGATGCAGCTGTGTTAGATGGTTTGAAAAAATGTGAGAAGAATATTTGTTCATGGCACTCCAGCTGTAATATAAACCTGAAAATAT
>KZ506946.1:109268-122580 GCA_002844005.1 Limosa lapponica baueri | reverse complement strand
AAAAAAAAAAAGAAAACCGAAAAATAAGGAAAAAAAAAGAAAACCAAAGAAAAACAAAAAAAAAAAGAAGAAAAAAAAAGAAAAACAAGAGAAACAAAACATGCAGCCTTGCTGTCTCCCCCTGCGGGTCCCGGGGGCAGCATCACCACCAGCTCTGGACTTCACTGTAAGACCTGGTGTCCCCTCACACCAGCAGCTACACCTTACGCAATCTCCTGAAACAGACAATTTTTTATTATTTTTTTTTTTAATGGGTCTTCTCTCTACAAGAGCACACACAAACTGAAAAATAACCAGAAAGCCACCACAGCAGGCTGGCAACCTGTTCAGAGGGCAAGAACCAAGCAAGGACCATAACTAAAATTAGCCACAGAAGTCTACTAATGCCAATTTAAAGGCTCTGAAATCTTATTAAAAATACTGATATAAATCAGTTGGTGAAAGTAAGAAACACATCAACCAGGTGATGGGCAGGAAAGCATGAAGATTTAAAAGAAAGGGGAAAAAAAATCCTTACAGCATTCTGCAAGGAAAGTTGTTTTTTCCTGTGCAAAACCAACTCAGCTTTCTTGATGTGCCCGTAAGTTCGCTGTTCTGCCGTCAGACTTCTCCCCGTCCCCTTGGCCCAGCTCTCCATCCGCCACCTCCAGAAAGGTGGGACACGCACGGACACTGCCACTCCCTGGCTCTTAGAATGGATTTTGAAGTCCAAACAGATACTCTGAATATGTTTAGATTTTCAGACAGGGTGAATGCCATTTTCATCTACTCTTAGGTTTTTTTTCTCATCATCTCGTTACTTCCCTTTTCAATCACGTTATTATCAGCTCTTATGCCAGACATGATTTTCTGGGGGGTTATACAAGTTGTTTGTTTTTTTTTCATTCTTTCAAAGTCCCAGAACTAAGGGCAAACACAAAATTTCTCTAAAGAAATAAACACCATAGAGTCTCTCAACAAAAGTCCCCGAGTCGGCTGGATTTTGAAAGTCCTTGGAAAAAAAGCTCTACCACTGTGCAGAGGGCAGGCGGGTCTTCAGCACGGAAGGAGCCTGGGAGTCTGCCCGGCTAATCCCCGCGGTCTCACGCTGGGTAACAGAAGACTGTTGCAAAAATATCAGCCAGTAGCCCCAACAGGGATCCAGCTATCTCCTTCCCTTGCCCTCGTCCCCATTAACTCCTTCTCCCTCAGAGCTCCCCGAGAAAGGAACCCAGGCACCAGTTCTGCCAAAACCTGACTGTCCCGCACAAAACCACCAAAGGGTCCTCCCGGCTCTCGCGAGGTGTCGGAGCACCACAAATAAAGAGTCTTCCACCCTCAGACGCTGACGGCGAGCAGCGCTGGCTCTGGCCGTCTGCCTTACGCCTCACCCCAGAGAGAGGTGCCGCGCAGCGCCGGGGATGAAGATCCCGCAGCTTCTCCATTGCGGGACTCAAGATCTTCTGCTGAGAAGGTGGGAGCTACTCAGCGCTGCCCCTGGGTCAGCAACGTTCAGCCCTGCCCATGGCAGATCCCCAGCACAGCCCAGGGCTGCTGCCCAGGGGAAGGGGCAAGCTGGAGCCACCACCCTGGTCCTGTTACCCACATTTTGTGCCCTGTGCGAGGCCGTCAGTAAACTCAAGATTCAAAGTGAACTCCAAAGTCACTGCAAATAACCTCTCATCGGCAGGAACAGAGCATCCGTTTCCTGGAAGGGGCAGCAGAGGCTGGTTCCTTGCCCAGCCCAAGGCGTGCCAGGACAGGGACACCAGCCCGCCCTGAAACACCTCCAAGAACCGGGCATCACAGAGGGAGCAGCAGCAGCAGGCGCGCTGGAGAGGAGACACCAACAGCTCCACAGCTGTCCTGAAATCACCACAGCCTGGCAACGGGAAGAACATCTCCAGCTAGTGACTGAAATGGTCTTCTGGAAGGTAGAGTCCAAACTGTTTTGAAAAAGGAGCTTGATACGGTTACATGTGAGGAGGAAAGGGGTAACTACTGGAGGGAACGTATTAGACTTGTGGCAGGATTTCTGGGCATCCAGCTCGTCGGTGTCTCCGAGGGGCAGCGAAGGGCGTATCGCACCGCTGGGCTGTGAGTGCGCGTGTGCGCACACAGCGGGAGTGCCAGGCAGAACTCTCTGGTTGCGTTTCCATTCTGCGATTATCTTATTTTATTTTTAAAGAGGTTTCCATGTTTTTGAGTCCCAACACGGACTAGAGCCTCTCAAACCACTTCTAAAACAACTGCCAGACTTGGGACTGAGGGAACTGTTCTTCTGGCATATACCGGTACCTCGCTCCCCTGAAGCACTGGGCAAAATGACTTCACAGGATCACTTGGGAGTTCTGTTGACAATATCCAATATCCACAGTCCCTGGAACAGCCTCTTCCTCCAGCACACCCCAGTGGCAGCTGACAGACTGGGAAGACACCACTGCCATGAGACTGCTGCAGATGGAGAGTATGCTGTAACCTACAGAGACCAGGGACGCTCAGCTCAGTCATCCGTGGACCTCTCTGGATGAAACACTGACTGAGCAGCCGCTGGTTCTCCTGGCACACGAGTCACTGCTCCTGACGGGCAGTCAAGCAGCAGCAGCAGCTCCCACCAGCTTGGGCAAAGATGACTCAACCTTCACCAGCTCAGCTGCCACAGAGCAACCAACATCGGTAGCTCAATCCACACCGCTTGAACGCGATGCCCGAAGGGATAGCAAGACTTTAACCCCAGTACTGTCTGCACACATCTGCGGTTTGGTGCGTTGCTCCACAGTGTGGACAATCAACCAGTTGAAGAACGCCGCCTCAAGAGTGTTCATTGTGCTTGGTCTCAAGGACTCAGGACACCAGCGCAGGACTCCTCTGAGGACATGAACACTGGGCAGTCAGAGCTTGGCTGCCAAAGAAGTCAGAGTATTAATCAGATTTGAGAGGGAAACCCAACACAAACCTTCCCAGAAAGCATCTATTTACTACATGGAAATAGCAGCGTGGACAAGCGGCTCCTGGCCCCCGTCCCAGGTGCTGTGAGAGCGGCGCAGTGCCCTGGCAGGGGGCAGGGTGCAACTCAGACCTTTGGCAGCTCAGCGATGGAGCAGGTTCCCTCCTGCCAGCCCAGTCACGGGCTCCCGTTCAAGTCAGTCACGACTAAGACCCATCTATATTAAAGCAAATGACCAGCCCCAGAAACATTTCACGTCTTCACTGAAACCAACCCTGTATTCACACATTCTTCATTTACAGTTTATTTTTGTAGGGCAGGAAAAAAAGCAGCCGTACTGACAAATCAGACTTGGAATTTGCAGTTCCAGCCACAGAAGATCCCAAATGATGTCCCTGATGAGGGAACCAGCTGAGCCCTGTGCGCTGGGGACACGCATGGGCACAGACACCGGGTCCCACCACTCCTGTCTCACCCTTCACCACTTCCACGCCTGCCGAGAGGATGCTCCTCCCATCTGCTCCGCTGCAGCCCCCATCAGCAGGATCAGCAGCGACGAAGCCACGGGAACAGGCCAGAGAGTAAATTCTTGTTCTCAGCCCCAAGAACGTCCAGCACTGACACACGGCGGCAAAGCTTCACCTCTAGAAAACTTATTTGGCCACAACTCTGGCATATCCAGCTGGACAGACAAATTCCAGGATGCTACTCCAACTCTTCTCAAAAAGAAATAAATTAATTAGAAACATATTTTAAAAAAGATTTTGCATTTCCAGGAGAAGGCTGGCAAGCTTGTTCAGATATTCAACACGTGCCCCCAGTGCAGCAAGAACTCAACTGTGAACCTCTCCAGCCCTTTACATCCAACCCCTTCTTCTCCCAACAGAAGTCCGAGCTCATTCACAACTCCCTTGCCCAAACTCCACACACACCTACACCGCACGGGCACGCTCCCTGGCTACAACACTGGGGCTACATCAGATCAGAAAGGAGAGAGCTGACCTCTACTTTTCCCCAAATCAGTAAGGAAACCAGCTTTAAAAGCACACATCCAAACACCCCAGTTTCCACGTGCTGACCATTCCTGCTACCCCAAGGCAAGAAGTACCTTGAAGAAAGGACAAAACTCCAGTGCCTGTCCTCGGCTCGGGGCCAGCCCTTACATGAAGCAGTTCTGATCATCTTCCCCGTTCCTACCCTCCACCTTGCACGTTTCTGAGTGGGACAGGAGGAAAGCAGAAGACATCAAAGGTAGGGTGAGGCTTCCAGTGTTTGGCATGAGACCAGGTCCTGAACTGACACCATTCAGGAGGGGAACTGGTCTTTACAGGAAAACTCGGACATGGTCCCATCACTCCCAAGAAGGGATTTCCAAATGCAACACTTTTATCTTAGTCCATAACCCCTCCCAGGTCAAAGCAACTCAGCCGTGTGTTTTTAAAAGGAAACTGTTTTATCTCTGTCCACAAACCTCTTCAAAGTACAAACACTTTGCTCTCTGGTCCAAAAGCAAAGTGATGGCTAATTCAGTTCAGAGAACCGCTTCCAGAGAATTAGGTCCAAAGCAAACCATAAAACCTTTTGGTCCACAGAAAAGAAAAAATAAGCCTAGACAAGAGCTGATAAAAGGAGTGACTCCCTTTGGGCTCAGCTCTGTCTGCTCCCAACAGCCGCTCTCCTTACGCCACAGGGCATCTCCTGAAGCACCTCAGAAAGATCAGATAAATTATTCAAAACACAGACTAATTCCTGGCGCTTGGACTCTTTGTTCGCTCCAGGATCAGTGCGAGCCGTCTGCTTCCTGGAGGGCTCGCTCTGCCTCCAGTAAAGGGCAAACACAAAGGCTTCGATTTGCAGAAGAGGAAATCAATTTAGCAGCTAATAAATACACAATTTGCGCAATATACATACGCTCTGTCTCCCTTGATGCTCATACAAAAGTTAATGGGCCGTACTCTGCTAAGCACGGTTACTGCACCCTTCACACGAAGGGCAGCTCGGCTCCTGCAGAGCAGACCTGGGAAGGAGCGGATGCTTGGCAACACCATGTTGTATTTCCTCACAAACAGCAAGAGCAGAGATCCCTCCACCAGGGCTACAGCCTGAGGAGTCAAGGTGACACATTTTGGAAGATGCTCTGCAGCATCACATGACGGTCCCAATGCAGATCCAGGCCAAGGATCTCTCAGACGTCCCACGCAGGGTCTGTGCAGGCATCTCCACATACTGATAGTTTGGTCTCCTCTCAAAAATTCACAGACTGTGCAAAGGAACTTAAATAGACTTATGACATCTGATAAAAGTCATGGTCACACCTTCTCACCCGACCACGGGGAGGCCCAAACACGCTGCAGCTGCATGAACTGCAGAACGCACCTTGAAGCAACAGCAGCCTAAGTAGACCAAGGAACACACATCATGGGTATCTTCAGGATCTAAAGCCTCCCCTCGAACAAAAGAAACCCCAGTAAAAATTGCAGATGCCCAGAAGAGACAGCTTAACAACATTTAAAATAAAGTGGAGTGAAAAGTTTAAAGCCAAAGTCAGCACCGGAGCCTGACCAGAACATCCACTCCTGAACACAGATGCTCGGCCACCACGAAGTTCTGTCAAGGCACAAACACTGTGGCAGAGCAAGTTCTCGATCCTCCCTTCCCTCCTTACTGTCATTTCCAAATGGATTTGGCTGCCAAAGTGTATCTTCTTTTACATCTTTTGGTTTAAAATGAACCCCTCCTGTCCTCTGGGTCCTCCAGTTTAGGGTATTAAATCACATTAATTAGTTCAAGTCTGCCCCACTGCACGTCTCCTCGAGTCTATCCTTTCTTTCAACTTCAAGAAGTGCCTCAGAAAAAAGACCAACCCAGTCAGGCACGGTTACTGAGAGGTAAAAACACTGGGGTTAAAGGCAGGTAGGAAGTTAATTAGCTCCAATATTTCACTCTTCTAACTCATGCGTACACCAGAGCGCCGGTTTCTCACACTCGCAGCTTTGCCAGAGCAACACAACCGTGGAAATCTGCTTGATCCCTGACAAGCAAAAACACACACACAAAAAAAACCAAAAACCACCAAACCCAGAAAAATAGAAACCAGATGAAGTCCTTGAGCCCCCCGCCCACTCCAACGACATGTCCAGAAGAGATGACAGCCACAGGAATCCTTTGGGAGCGGGAGAGCCTGGGCAGAAGGTGCTGCGGGGCTGCCCAGGGGACAGCCCACAGCTCTGCCCCACCAGCAGCACAGCCATGGGGCTGTCGGTGTCAGTGCCCCACGAGAGCTTGTGAGGGGACCTGCTCCCGATGCGAGCAATGGACTTAGGGAAGTTCAGAGGGCAGGGATTTAGGGTGACCACGTGCCATACAGGCAGGGTCTGACAAGAGATGGAGCCACTGTGCTCTCTGCCGGTGCCTGGGAAGGTGGGGTTCCCCCTGCCTGCCACCCCTCGGGGAGCTCTGTCCCCTCCTCAGCTGGGACCAGTCACGAGGCAATACCTGCAAGGTGAACAGATCCAGGGGCTGTACGTGTTACAGGTACATCCGTGCCAACCGTGAATACACCGCTCCTAACACGGAAACACCCCTCCGAAATGCACCCTCCCTGCTACTTCACGCTTTACAGACTTTACCCCCAGACACCTTCAGATTAACCTAGAGCACTTTCTTTCTTCTTGATTTGGATAATTAAATATTTCGCTATTTTAACAGTCACCCCAGACACCCAAGCTCACGCACCGAGAGGGGTGAACCTTACGGCTTCTCTTCCAGACACCCTCCGAGGAGAAGTGCCGTCGTCACCAAAGAGCACACGCACAGGGAGGGACAACAAACACGCATCAGCGACTCCGCTGGCAAAGCCTCGCAGGGACACAGTAGTCACGTTACCTACGAGTGGAGCTAAAGAAACACAGGTGAAGTATCTCTCTCCAGGGACTTAACACGAGTTAACTACTGCAGGTTAATTAATCCAGCTATAGCAACACATCTTCTTAAAAGGAAGAAATTTTTCAGTGCTCAAAAGGCGTTGCGCTGTCTTTTACCCACTGCTCAAACATTTATTCTGCCATCAAACAAACCCGCATCATAAGAAGACATCTGAGGATCCAGGAGACAAAGAAAAGCCCTTGGCGGGGAATGCCGGCCCCAGTAAGGCAGGGCAGGATCCCAGTACTGAAGGCACCGGCCAGGTGAGCCACGCAGGGGCTGCCCGGGGGGGTCGCTGGAGAAGGGCTCCTCTGCCAGCAGCCAACAACCAGAAACACACCAAACTGATTGAAAAAAAAAACACCCACCAAAACAAGAAACAGCTTAAAAATGAAATAACTACAATTGACCTAAAGACACAGATTCTCCTGAACCGGTGTCTTTACAGGGATGGGGTTTCTCATTGTAGAAGAGATGTTAGAGCCCAACCGCAAATGACCAGGATCAACACAGGAATCTCCAAAACTTTTGCTCATCCCTCCAAAGCAGGAGGCCAGACTGTACTATAATAATAATCCATCCTGACCAGAATATCCACGGGAGAGCTCATGCCCCAAGGTGACAACTCCTGAACCATGATGAGAAGGTTCAACTGCCAAAAACCAGCCAACTGTTCTCCAGCAGCTCTGCTGCTGCTGCTGCCGCAACTCCCCCCGCCCGGCGGGACGCTGTGTCTCAGCGCGCAGCAGCAGGACAACAAAACCATACACGTCTAAGGAGGCGTTCCTATCTTTGGTGAATACAAGGCAGTCCGTTTTAAATAAGGTACGTGAGATCCGGGAACACAACCAGCACCTCCTGAAAGCTGGTCCACATCAGTCTGGCCTTTGAGAGGATGCCAGAAGCATCACACCCATTTGAGACTTTCGTACCTTCTTTACAAGCATTTCAATGACACTTGGGTGGACAACACGCTGCCAGTTCCTGCCCCACGGGGCAGAGGACTACACAAACACTCCACACAGCTGTATCCTCTCATGAAGTTTTGCTTTCCAGCCTCCACAGGCTCCAGCAGCTATTCCTCCCACGGGGAAGCAGACCTCCATTCTTCTCTCAACTCACATAAAATCTTATCAAACCTAAATCCGAAGGAAGACTGACTTCAAAGGCAGCGATCGCATCTCAGCCGTAGGATGCTAACAAGGTGCTTATGTTTGTTTGACACATGCAGCGCTTAACCTGGTTACACAAGACTCCTGTAAGTAACATTTCACTGCCAACACACTGGGACTATGAATAAATTTAATTTGGGGGACTCCTCAACAAAATCAAATTTGGAAAGTACACGTTTTTGTTTGTTTGCAGGATTTTTTTGGTTTGAGTTTTGGTTTTTCCTTCCTCACAAAATTCACCTTTCTCTGCCAGGACAGCCCTCGACAGGCAGCAGTGTTATTTCCACTCCTGTCAGTTCCATCAAATCAGCATAAAAATAACTGAACGAGCCTCCCAGCATCTGATGAGACTTACTAGTAATTTTGGGCTGCCCCTTTACCAGGAAAGCAGGCATATTAAGAATGTCAGTTGATTACAAGCAAACCAAAATGAAAAACTGCAATGGATAAACATATGCTTACACATAAATACAGTCCTACCCATGCAGGTGTGCACTAAGACTCCCACACAAAGCAGCTATGGTCAGCCATACCCTGGCAGAGAGACTGCACGGGAACAAACTGGGCGGCACAAATGAACTGAAATACACTGGTTTGCTCACTGCACAACTATCTCTACCTTCCAGAAGACAGGCAGACGTGTCCAAGTAGACAGACACCCATCACGCTGACAAATCTGCCAGTGTCAGCTTGCAGCAGCAGCGTACGGTGACACACACTGGTTTTATAATCCCACCGCCGGCAAGAGTAAGTGCAGTCACCTTCTGATTTTATTCAATCAGCTCCCACCTGCTAACAATACAACTCACTTTGCCTAGATTAGAATGAGAACAGGTAATTAATACACACTGAAAGATAACTTCACTCCCTACTGAGGACAAGGATTAATTCTCTCCTCCAGTCTCCTCTCTTTTCTTATCTTGTTCTTTTCTATCTTCCTTGTTTTCTTATCTACATCATAGGTTTCATTTTACCTGCTCATTCACACATTGCCTCATGCCTAACCTGCTGCTCCCTTTGCTTCACAACCCTCCCCACTGCCTTCTTGTTCCCCACATCCCGCTCTTTGAGGCTCCCTAAACAAATCACCAGGTTTGCTGGGGCTCCTCTTACTTTCCCCAACCGTTAAGCCCTTTTGCTTGGAGAAGTCAGTCCACCGAGCAGCCTTCTGACAGTGCCCACACTGCACCCCAGCAGATCCAACATCTCAACACTGAAGCATCGACATGTCATTCCTCTCCTCCTGCCGGGCCCACATCCAGCGGCACCTTCAGCAGTGGGGAGAAGAGCTGCTCTGGTCACTCCTTGCACTCACAAAGGCAGCGACACAAAGAGCAATGTGCCCTTGTGGCCAAGAGGGCCAATGGGATCCTGGGCTGCTTAGGGAAGAGTGTGGCCAGCAGGTCGAGGAAGGTCATTCTCCCCCTCTGCTCTGCACTGGTGAGGCCACAACTGGAGTATTGCATCCAGTTCTGGGCTCCCCAGTTCAAGA
This sequence comes from Limosa lapponica baueri, assembly GCA_002844005.1. Classification (NCBI taxonomy): domain Eukaryota; kingdom Metazoa; phylum Chordata; class Aves; order Charadriiformes; family Scolopacidae; genus Limosa; species Limosa lapponica. Next base: position 113,066 of record KZ506946.1, on the reverse strand, counting down.
GAGACAGGGAACTACAGGAGAGAGTCCAGCGTAGGGCAACAGAGATGATGGAGGGATTGGAGCATCTCCCTGATGAGGAAAGGCTGAGAGAGCTGGGACTCTTTAGCCTGGAGAAGAGAAGGCTGAGGGGAGACCTTATTAACGCTGACAAGTATCTAAAGGGTGGGTTGAAGGAGGATGGAGCCGGACTCTTTTCAGTGGTTCCCAGTGACAGGACGAGGGGCAACGGGCACAAGCTGGAACATGGGAAGTTCCATTCAAATATGAGGAAGAACTTCTTTCCGGTGAGGGTGGCAGAGCCCTGGAAGAGGCTGCCCAGGGAGGGTGTGGAGTCCCCTTCTCTGGAGATCTTCAAGCCCCACCTGGATGCAGCCCCGAGTGATGTGCTTTAGCAGGGGAGTTGGACTAGATGATCTCTAGAAGGTGCCTTCCACCTCTGACAATTCCGTGATTCCGTGAAAGAGAACGAGGAGGACACAGGAGTCATGGCACCTCTTACTGAATTCCTCTACCAAGGATCGTACCAGTCACAGCGATGCCCACAAATGGTTTCACGTAATATTCTGCTTTGACAGTGCTGTCCGAAGCAACTATGATTACCCCAAAGACACAGCCTAGGTTACACACTGACACTAAATTCACCTGACCACGGTGACCAACAAAGTCCATCGCAGTGCTCACCGATTCTGCCAGCTGCCAAACAGGAACGATGCTTGACTGCTCAAAAATCCTCCCAGAAGCTCTTTTCCTCCAGGCAGAGAGAGGTGCAGAGCCGAGCTTCCTCCTGCGCAGGCACAAACCCACCTCCCGACTCCCACCTGTCACCGACGCGCTGAACGGCACCCGAGAGCCAGAGCGACTCTTCGGTCTCCGTCTCCAGTCGGTCCCTGGATGCGCTCAGACACACTCCCCTCGGCCGCCTCCCAGCCCGGGCTCCTTCCTCACCCCCACAGAGCTCTCTCTGACCAGGGACGGACCTTCTTGGATTTTGGCCAAAAACAAAACAAAAAGGTTACGGCTGGAGTAAGGTAGGAATCAAAATTCTTCCTATGCCTTGGAATTAATTACACTTCTAGAATTCACACCACCATTCTTCAAATGATCATTTTCTACATAACGTCAGCAAAGACTATTACTAATTTTGGCAATGAGAGAAATGCAAAATTGCTCCAGTTCCAGCTTGGGTGTTGTTTTTTCTTAGATCACTGTCAAAGCGGGATCCTATTTCCCAAAGAATCTCTGCTTTCTCCACAAAACATCCAGGACAGCTCTTGGACTTCTAAAATTACATGGAACTAAGACGGACGACAATTCTCCACAGCAGCAGCCACGGGCATCCAGACAGACTTCAGTTTTCACATAACAAATACAAAATTCAAAAATTCTGAAACAGGATCTACTTTCAATACTTAGAATTGCAGCTGTCCTTGATTTCCGAGCAGTCAACCGTGCCTCGAACACGGCACCATCAACCACACTGCCCAGGGGGACCCTCTGGGGAGAAACAAAGCTCCCGGGCCCATGGGCAGGAACAGCTGAGGCATTCAACCAGGAGAAGACAGGAGCGTGAAGCCGGGGTGTGCACAACACTAAGGGTGAGAAGACCTGAAGCAACCCCTTGCCTGATCACGAGGCTAGAGGGCCATGCCTGCACAGTAAGGCCAGCATGAGGACAGCGAGGTGTCCCTTCGTCTCAGTACTGTCACCTGGAGGGGCTTTAGCCTGTGCGCAACAAAAACACTGTAGGATATGGAATTAAAAACAAAATAGGGTGGCCTGTAGAGACCTTCTGGATCTGCTGCCCTAGCTCCAGACACCAACGTGATGGGCCTCAACTTCCATAAAGACTTCTCCCCCCGGCCCCTACCAAACTCCCCAAGAGCAGACACCCTTTAAGAAACAGGAGCCCCCTCCAAGAGCTCTCCCCTCAGGCCAGCCTGCCCAAGCACACGTCCTCTGGCCACAGCCTCCAAATCCCAAAGCCTCTATGGCTGTCCGGAGGAGCACTGCCACGGCCCCCACAGCGGTGAGAGTTGTCCCACCTTCTCTTGCTTCTACCACCTCCCTCACAGCAGCAGTTGCACAAGCCAGGTCAGAGAGCGCTTCTGGCTGAAAGTTAACTGAGCAAAGCTTTTTTTTTAAAAAATATAATTACTTGTTTCCAGTTTAATGACTTCCCTGCTCCACCTCGCCATACCATTTAAGCCAATTAAATCAAGACTGACGCAGTCCTACCTACTTTTCTCCCCACCCAGCAATACATTCCCGCACCTCCCTCGCGCCAGCGGTTGCCCAACCCCACCACGAGCAAACGCTGGGCGTCCAAACTGCTGAAAGCTCACCGTTTGTTGGTGGGTTTGCTCTGTGACAGCTCGGCTCGCCTTGCTGTCAACAGGACAAGTGCCGGGGGCAAGGCCACCTCCAAGAGCAGCTGGGCCTGCCCCGCAGCCTGCAGACACCTCCAGCCCCTTCCCATCCCACCCCCAGCAGCAGAGGGTGGTCCCCCTGTGATGGAGCTTCTTTACTGGTTCCAGAAACCTGCCTTCACCACCACCGTCACAGCAACCTGCTCCTCCAGAGCCCACCCAGGATCCCACCCTCCACTCCTCCCAGGCACACGAACGCTCATCACTGCTCTTTAAAAAAACAAAACACCAAACCCTACCACCAGTTTTCACCACAAGCACTCGCGTATCGTCAAACTAACGCTGTCATCCTGAATTCCTATTTAAACAGCCACTTCGCAACAGGAACAATTGCCCTTCCTGCACCTGGGAAAGGCCAGAGATGCTACATCCGAGCGGGCAACCCCAGCTCTGGAGCCAGGGTGCAAACCCGACTCCCAGCCCCGAAGATACAGGGGATTGAGAGGAACGACTCATAAATAGGAAAAACGGGGGTCGGATGGAAATACAAGGGGCAACAGAGAGAGCAGGAGCTGCACCGCAACAAGGCTATTTCTTGTTCTATCACAACTATTTGGCCGTATCACGGTCAAGTTTTTAATCCATGCATTTTATTTACAAGGTTTGGTATTCTGTTTTTTTCAAAAGTGGTGTAAACACGGATAACAGCACCTTCCCCAGGCCCGCTCCATCCAGCGAGCACCATCCAGCAGGTACCCGCTCCATCCAGCGAGCGCCAGACCTTCACAGGGTAGAAGCTGCAAACAGCAAAAAATCCACCTTTTCATTCCAAGTATACCAAAGGCTTTAGCTTATACGATCAGTTCTCAGCCCAAACACGTCCCCGTCAGTCTCGGTGCAGTCTGTCCCAGCAGGACAGCACACACTCTACAGCAAACCACGGTGACAAACTGTATTTGCTGAGCGCAGCTGCACTTCTCACACAGGGAGCAACCTTTCCTTCTTCTGTTAAAAACATAAAGAGTTCCCAAAACAGGGCAAACAGCTTCTTTGGGATTACCATCCCTGTATTAAATTAAAAAATAAACCAGCACTGCATCCCCCCACCCTAATGAAGCCTAAACTGTTGCTCAAGCACAAAGTATTTTTCAGTGGTCCGACTTGAAAGGAAAAACTCGAAAGCTGTGGTTTCTATGAAAAATAAGTATCCCCCGTTTTTGCAAGTCTGTCCCCGAGCACGGGCGGGAGCCCTGGCACCACCGCCCCGCCAGGACACTGTAAATTTCCATCAGAATAAACCAAAACTGAACCAGAAGTTCCCCGTCGCGCTGTCGGGACCGAAACGCCTGCCTGAGGACAGGCACACGGACACGGACACCGAGGGACCGGCCGCTCCGCGCTGCCCGCCCAGCGGGGCCGGGATCGGGGCCGT
>KZ506946.1:89859-102727 GCA_002844005.1 Limosa lapponica baueri | reverse complement strand
GTATATCTTATATCAGTGTCGGGATTAATACTGGTTCTTTAGTATTATTGTTAATTATTTAGTCTTAGTCTATTAAATCTATTGATATTTCAACCCTTGTGTTTCTTTGTGTTCCCCGATTCCCCTTTCCGGGTGGGGAGGGGTCATCGGGTGATAGAATAATTGTCTGAACGACAACAGATTGTTATGGGTTTTCTCACACCATAACATCAGGAGGAGATGCTTTCTGCCAGCCCCTTCCCCTCGGTAGAAGTCCTGTCCCACCCCATACAGGGCCTGCCCAGCTGTTTCTCTGCCTCTCTCCCAGTCTCCACCAGTTCCTCCCAGCTGCTCTCCAGAAGCCGCCGTCTCCCCTCCGGACCCGTGCCCGGCACAGAGCAGCACAGCCACGGGAGGGCTGTGGGTTTGCGCAGCACCTTGTGACCAGATGAGTGAAAGAGCCATGGAGTTCATCGCAGCTGAGTTTTCTTTTCGCAGGATCAGCTAATGCTGTTGGAAAAAACGGAGTGTAATTCAGGATGTCATTCCCCACACGAAGAAGAGCTGGTGTAACTGACAAGCTTCTATGCTTTTATTTTCCTATCCTATAAATTACTCTAATGAAAAACACAGTCTCCTACATTCTTCTCTCTTCTTACCACCACTGTTACTTTTTAATCCTTGACACTTCCATTTTCTAGCCTGAGATACCTCCCCTGCCTTAGAAAATACATTCAAAAGCCTATCCTGGACCTGGAAACGAAGCCTGAAAGCAATTCATCACACGAGCACATTACTAGGTTCATTACTCGAGCTCTGCTCCTTGTGAGGGGAAGGGACAGAAGATCTGGGGATGGAGGTTATACCACAAAGACAAATGGGGCTGAGTGCTCTCCAGTGAGCTCCTGCCTCCTTAAAAGACCTGAACCGGGAGCGTGGTGTCGCCCATGGTGCCCCAGCGAGGGAGCACAGCTCCACGGGGACCTGCTGAGAAACTGCAGGAACGTTTGGATTGTTGCTCTTGCTAATCCACGCGTCAAGCTGAGTTTGGTAAGAGGACAACAAACTGTAGCGTGTAGCTCCCCAGCTTTCCTTTAAGCATTTGCAGTCCCTTCCCGGAGGGCTTGTGGATAGGAGCTGTACTCTTAAGGGCACCTGTAGGGAGTGGTTTAATTTTCCTGGGCTTCGGGATGGGAATGGGAATCAATTTAAATGTCGGGAGTGATTTAGTTACAGTGAACGTGGCCTGCTGTTCTCCCTGCAGCTGCCAGCAGTTGTTTAATGTACAGAATAACACAATTATTATGAAGCATAAAGCCTGCTCAGTGGAGCTGTAACAATGGCAGCCTTTTACAAAGATGGCTCTTACTTCTCTGCGACCTTCTCCGCAGTAATTTCATCTCTCATAACCCGCTCAAGGAAAGACTCAGTTGAAAATAAGAGGAGATGAGCATTAATCCTCTGCACAAATGGGGACATGTTCACACGTCCTCTGCACAACAGTTCAGCAAGACTTAATTCTGGGGGGAGCTGGGGGGACTGTATTACGCTATTACTGAAATCAGTGGGAGAAATGACCCGACACAGACTCAGGTTTGGTCGATGGATGTGGTAGATAAAACATTGCTAAAGGGCTCACCTTCCGTTCATCATTAATTATCACTTTTGGTCATAAATGATCAGCAAATGATGAAGCAGGCCTGTTCTGCTGAGTTCTCCTTTTTGTTCTCCAGACAACACAAAAAGACTGAATGTCTTCTTAAATACAAAACTAATCCTGGACCACTGAGTCATTACAAAAATTTCCATTTAAATCTCAGTCTCTTGGCAAGGAAAAGAAAGAAGTCTCCTCTTACCCCTGACTCACTATTCCTCCCCCACACCCGTGGGTCTTCAACACCTCCAAATTTCCCAGCCCTGGCATAGCTGTGACACCCAGTGCTACCTCTGTTCATGGCCCTTGGGCGACAGAAGACAGTTGTGACAAGCTCACTGGGGATCCTGGGGGCTGATGCTCACTCCCGCCGTGTGACAGGATGCCTTTCTGGAAACGGTTCCTTCTCTCCTGCCGTGCCAGCTCTCAGGCAGCTTACTCATTTCTACAGTAGAGAAAAAACCCTTTCAGATATCTACTGCCAAAGTGAGCTGTAACAAACACGGCTCTCTCTCACATGTGGGTGGATGTCGGTGGGCTCATGATGTCCTTTGCAACCAAACAGGATGGTTCTTGGCTGTGAGGACAGACTGGAGAGAAACTCAGTGGAAACCTCCTTGCTCGTAGTCAGTTTTGACACAAACTGCAGGATTTGAAGCAGGTCCTTATTTTGCCTTCCTGATGCTGAAAAATGAATATCTAGTCTTGCATAGTCCTGCCTGACCTCAGGTATCCCTCAGAATAGCAGTAACAATTGGTCCCTGCCCAACAGTGTCACCATCGGCATCTGATCCTCCCAGCCAGGCTGTTCCCAACCCCTGCCCGGGGACTCTCCGTGCTCAGGCATGTCCCACCCCTGTCAGCCCCCACGGTGACGGACGGTGCAGCTCCACAGCGTCTCAGCCTCAACCAGCCTGCACCCGGGCTCTGCACCCCAGCCCTCCCTGCTGCCCCAACACCACCTTCCCACCCCCCAGCCACCGGCACACACCTCCTGAACCGCTCAAGGAGCTCGTTAGGAAGCAGCGAGGGCTGACTGCTGCCTAAGGGACGGGCGCTGGGAGAGACCATGGCCAAGGGGGCATAGGCAATGCCCGTCCCACCGCCCTGGCACGGGGCAAGCAGTGCAGACCAAGGGGCTGCAGCCAGATCCAGCAGAGAGCCCAGATCATCAGCCAAGTTCATGGAGAAAAAGGAAGCCTGAGGTCAAGCTGGGAAGTCAACCTATGGGCCAGGGTCAGGATAAGGCCTGGTGGAGGTGACCAGCACCAGACATCGCCCAGTGATGGCCGGTGAGATCCATGGTGATGAGGCAGCTCTGAGGGAAAGCTGGGAAGTCAGCCCGTGAGCCAAAGACTGGATCACAGGCTCCAAGGGCAAACCCAGGGCAAGCTGTGGCTGAGCTGGAGATGGGAGCTCCTCCGGCCACTTGGTCAGGGGCTGCGGGGCCCCTCGCGAGGGGCTCATACTTTTGCATAACTACTTGCCAGTTCTCCAGCACAAGTTTGTTCACGGGTATTCACTGAGACAAAGAGCTAATTCTCTTTCAAGTACATGAGTTACCACAGAAAGATGGAAATGTTGCTATGAAGGCATGGCTGGAGGTCTCGAGTCCTGTTGCATCAGATCAGATGAGCTTTGCCTCAATAAGCCTTAGAAGTCTCCAAGGAGGGAGATCACACAGCCAGTCTGGGTCACCTGCTGCAGGCTGCACAACCCTCCTGATGAGGATGTTTGTCCAGTCAAAACCTTCCAAGCCATCATTTGTGGCCACTGCCCCTTGGTATATCACCTGGTGCCAGAAAGGAAAATACGGCTCTGTCATCTCTGCAGCCCCCACACAGGCAGTTACATGGTATTAATGGATTTTGCTTCCTCTTTGCCCACTTCTGCTCAGAGGCCATGTTCTCTGGATTCCTGACCATCCTGGCCACCATCTGCAGAACCTTCTACATCCTTCTTCAGGAGGTCCCTGGGCAGGACTGAAAGTTGCAGGAACACCAGCACAGGGTCAAAGAGGGAATTACAGCTCCCTGCAATGTGCTGGTCATGCTTCTCTTCATGGAGCCCAGGACCGACTTGGAATTATTTGCCTGAGGAGCTCGCTGATGGACAACCCATTTATGTGCAGACTGGCTTGTGTGATACAACCAGTGATACAACTGGTGATGCAACTGGTGAAGAGAGAACAACCCTTGCTTTCCTGTAATTACTGGAATACATGTATTGTAACTAGCACGGCTTAATTTCATAGAATCATAGAATTATCTTGGTTGGAAGAGACCTTTAAGATCATCAAGTCCAAGCATGAACCCGTCACTGCCGAGTTACCACTGACCCATGTCCCTCAGCACCACGTCTGCCTGGCTTTTAAATACCTCCAGGGATGGTGACCCCACCACTGCCCTGGGCAGCCTCTTCCAAGGCTTGACAACCCTTTCGGGGAAGAAATTTTCCCCAATATCTGTCCTAAACCTCCCCGGGCACAACTTGAGGCCATTTCCTCTTGTCCCATCGCCTGTTCCTTGGGAGAAGAGACCGACCCCCCCTGGCTACACCCTCCTTTCAGGGAGTTGGAGAGAGCCAGAAGGTCTCCCCTCAGCCTCCTCTTCTCCAGGCTGAACACCCCCAGCTCCCTCAGCCGCTCCTCACAAGACTTGTGCTCCAGACCCCTCACCAGCTCCGTTGCCCTTCTCTGGACCCGCTCCAGCCCCTCAATGTCTTTCCATAACTCTGGATTTTGGCTCCATTTTGAAAACAGCTATTTTTCAGTCTCTAAAAATCTCTCTAAGGTATCACTAGCTGTGCCCAACCCGGGCTCACCATCCCTGCCACCGCCGCGCCACCCGCTTCTGCGCCCACCCCCGTCCCCCGCAGGAGCGGCCGGGACAGCGGGAGGCCCGGCCCCGCCCCGCGCCCTGTCCCGCGGCTCCGCCCCCGGCCCCGGAGCCCCCGCCTCGTCCCGTCCCGGCGGCGGCGGTGCCGGCCATGGCGGGGCGGCTGTGGCGGCTCTGCAATCTGCTGATGGCCGCCTTCTTCGGGCTGGCGGCCGCCGTGCAGGTGAGGGCGGGGCGGCCCGGGCGGGGGGCGGCCCCGCTCGGCTCCGCTCGGCCCCGCTCCCCCGCCGTGCCCTCCTGCGGAGCGCGGCCCCGGGCGGGCCCCTGCGGCCGCCGGCTCTCAGTGCCCGTTTCCCCGCTGCAGGTGAACGACCCCGACGCCGCGCTGTGGACAGTGAGTACCGGGCCGCTGGAGCGGGGCGGGCGCCGGGGGCGGCCCTTCAGCGCCCCTCCGAGGGGTCCCTGCTGGCCCCGGCCCCGGCCCCGCTCCGCAGGCGCCTGGTCCCACCCGGGGCCGCCGGAGGAAAGTCCCTGCCTTCGGCCGCGGAGAGAGCAGGCGCCGGGAAAACCGTCTGTGCTGCAGCCGCGGCCGGAGTCCCACCCTGCTTCCAGGGCCTTCCGTGTTCTACCCCAGCCTGGCACCTGCCCCCGGCAGAGCGGTGGTTCCCTGCGCAGAGCACCCCAGACTCCTCTCCGCCGCCCCGCACCCCGGGCCCCCCGCACCGGGCCGCCTCCTGTCCCCACGGCCACCTCTCGTGGCCTTGAGCCGCCGGCTGGGCTGCCTTCCGCCACCGCTCAGCTCGCCAGGGTCTCCTCGCTCTGGAGGGGAAATCTGGAGACAAACCCTCTTCCCTCTCCGCTTTGCCAGCCCTTTCTCGGGCACCCAAACGTCCCGCTGGTGCTGGCCCGCTGTGTGTGGGGCTTGGAGCTGGGGGGCAAGGGGGAACGTCTCTGTACGTGGCAGGAGCTGCTGGGCGGGCAGGGGCCATCCCCTGCACGGCCCTTGTGCAGGGGAACATCCCTTGTGCGGGATGACCCCGCTGGGCTGCAGCAGCGAAAGGTGCTCCTGCTCCCAGGGGAGCCCGCTCCCCTGGAGGGTGGAGGGTTTGGGGGTGTCCTGTAGGGGCTTTCCCTGGGGGATCAAGATGCATCTCAGGGGCTCTGCAGGGGCTGGTTGGGCAGCGATGACTCGGTAACCCAGAAGCTGAGGAGCAAGGGCTGGCTTGCTCCTCAGCAACTCAGCTGATGGCCCAGGGTTTGGGGTGGTGATGGTGAAAACGCTCTGAGGTCTGGAGCCCCTCTTCTGTGAGGACAGGCTGAGAGAGTTGAGGGAGGTTCAGCCTGGAGAAGAGAAGAGAAGGCTCCGGGGAGACCTCATTGCAGCTTTCTGGTATCTGAAGGAGGCCTACAGGAAAGCTGGGGAGAGACATTTTTGAAGGGCATGTAGTGATAGGACAAGGGGTAATGGCTTCAAACTGAAAAAGGGGAGATTTAGATGAGATCTCAGGAAGACATTTTTCACTGTGAGGGTGGTGAGAGCCTGGCCCAGGTTGCCCAGAGAAGCTGTGGCCAGGTTGGAGGGGGCTTTGGGCAACCTGGTCTGGTGGGAGGTGTCCCTGCTCAGGGCAGGGGGGTTGGAATGAGATGATCTTTAAGGTCCTTTCCAACCCAAACCATTCTGTGGTTCTGAGACAGGCGCTGGTGGTGCCAGAGGGAGCGGGGCCAGCAGCTGTTCTGCACGTCTGACAAACTGCTGTGAAGGGAGAGGCGTCCATGTGGATGGGGCTGCTGCCTCCTTACCCTGCTGAGCTTTGCTACAGAGTAGATTTATGTCTCATTAACAGGTTGTCTACTTGGTGCCAGCTGCCCTGACACTGCTTGTCAGCATTAAGCCCTCAATAACAGGTATGATATTGGTGTCCAAAACAGAGTCTTTGCTTGAATTTTGCCTCCAAGAGTTTTTTTTTTTTTTTTAATTGAATCACAGACTAAGATCAGGCCACGTGGAAACACATCCTGCTACCTTTTGAGGGCAGAAAGCTGTGAGACCTGCTTCTGCAGAAGCTGGTCCCTGGTTTAGCGCTCATGGGGGGCCGTGCTGCAGGTGAACAGAGGAGCCCTGCGTGGAGGCCTTCTGCTGGATGGACCTCTGCACCCTGGCTCCAGAGCCCGAGTGCAGCACAGGCCCGGGAGCGTGTTGCAAACCCAGCTCTGCTGTTGACGTTAGCACATTAATTCACTTTGTTTCCTTGTTGTAAATCTGTGGTTTTGCTTATCTACCTCATAGAGGAGCTCTGAGCTCTGCACAGTCCTTTGAAAGAGCTGAAGGTCCTGTTGAGTATCAGGTGTTCCAGCGCGGGCAGCGATGGGGACCTGTAGAGGCTTCGGTGCGGTGCCCGAGTTTCCGAGTGCGCATGCCAAGGGGGCTAATGCCACATCACACCTTGAGAGAATCTGCCAGATCAGATTTGGTCCAGAACTCCAGAAAATAGTTCATTTTTTATATTTTCATCCAGTAGAGATAATTATAAAATAATGACATTTTATATACACAAAGTGACTATATCTTTTCTGGATGAATACTTACTCAGAGTAAACTAAACTCACTAAACTAAACTAAACTAAACTGAACTAAGCCCTTCTTTGGCCAAAAAAGAAGTTCCCCCCGCGTGCGTGCTGTTGCCACACATCTCACCGGTGCAGTCTCTCGGCGTTCTGGCTGCCGGGCACATATAGAGTGGCTGCATTCATACAGCCAGAGCCCACAAGGGGTTTGGTGCCCGCAGTTTTGAACATTTCAGGGAGGGTTTATTTGTGTGATGGGTGTAGCTTCGACATAATGGCGTTTGGCTGGTCAGGAGAATCTCCATGTTGAATTCACAAGTAGGTTTTTGTTACTTGTGCTGAGATCTGTGGAAAATAAAGATTAAAAGAGCACAACTATTGTAGAACTGGACATCTCTGTAAATTCACCAGGGGGTATTTGCCATTCAGGTCTGTGGAAGACCCAGATTCTGCCTCTGCTGAGCTGCAGTAAGTTCAGCCATGTGGGGAATTGATTACAACACTGGGTCATGCTGAGCTCCTGAATTTTGGCAGCTCATTATCTTTCCTGCTTGCCCAGAGGAGTCAGTGCTCAGAAACGACTGCTTTGAACTTTACATTTTTTTATGCTGACGTTGCTGAGATCAGGGAGAAGTGCCCGTGTCGTTTGCTCACCTCTCCCCAACGAACCCCTGGGAATGGACATGGGAAACCACAAGCATCTGTGGGCCCGCTGAGATATTTCACATCATCTGTATTTGTCTGTCTGAAAACATCAGTCCCCGGGCAGAGATGCCATCGGTGTTGCTCATCGTCACAGGCAAAGCTCAGGCAGAGGCTCATGGAGAGTGTGAGGGAAGACGCTCCCGCAGGGTGGTGGTGGCTCGGTGCCTGGTGGCTGGCTGGGAACTGGGCTCGCTCCCCGGGCCCTGGTGGTCCCCTGGGTCACACTGAACGTCTGGTTATGGCTGTGAGCTCCGGAAAGGCCGTTCCTCCTGCTTAAGAGAACTTTCAGTTGTAATCCACTTAGTGATTATTTTTTTTTCCATGCCTGTTGAATGCTGGAGCCTGTTTTGTTTGCTGGAGAGAACAGGAAACTTTTCATTGAGGTGCTGCTGCCAAGAAGTTGTGTTCCTGGCACAGCAAGCCCCAAGCCCACTAGTGTTTATTTTCAAAAGCACATTTTAGCAGCTTTCACTGGTCTAGAAGATGCTGGTACTAATTCCACCTTCCTGCCCAAGATTTGTGTGTTTCCTGGAGGCATCTTTTTTAGCGACTCAGTTGCTTTTTGATTTCTAGGCTGTATTTCATGCTACATCCCAATTGCTGGCAGTCTATTTTTTTTCCTCAGATAATGGTGTCTGGAGGAGCCTCTGTGACCTTCATTCTGCTGGTTGTATTGTTGGGACTGTTGCCTTGGCTTGCTCTTTGTTTGCCTATGCTCAAGGAAACATTTTGCAGGAAGAGGAAGGCAGGTAAGCAGGGACTTTTGTTTTGCCCTGCAGGAATTCAGCTCGCCAGGCCCTCTCCGGCTGGTCACCTTTCTAAACTGGATTTGTTGGGCTGTGTCAGTGAGTGCTGCTGGTCCCGGGGGAATCAAACCAAGGAGGAGGGACCATAGTGCTCCAAACCAGCGATTTGTTGGACAAAACGCTAAAGGGCGAGTGAAGGGTCATGACCGATGATTGTAGCAGTTGGATTTGACTGGGGACAGTTCTGGCTTTCAAAGGTCAGGGCACAAGAACAGTGAAACAGCTCTGTGTTCTCTTGCTGGAGCTGTAGGAACGGGAATTAACGTTTAAAAACTCTGGAGGTGATACCATATGCATGGTATCGCGGCACGGGCTGTGAGTCTCTGAATTCCAGGGGAGGATTCTCATTCGGTTGCTGCCCGAAGTAGGTGCTTGCACAGTATCGAGGGGCAGCGCTGGCAGCTGCTGCGGCTCCTCAGGGTCTGGAGTACTGGGAAGCTGCTTTGCTCTGTGTTAATGGGGGAGATGGGCTGTGGAATGTAAGTTTAGCAGCAGAACAAAGAGTGGAAGCATGAATTTCTGCAGCTGTATAGCCAGGTCATGTGTATTTGTAGATTTGTGGTGAGAGGCCAAGTTATACTGTGTAAATACCTTTATAATTACAGTCCTAGTAAAATATATTGACCTTCTCCAAAAGGAGGCAGTGCATACTTACACTGCTGTTCTGGAGGCAAAACCTGTATTTTTTAAAAGTAAACATCTGCTTGTATTATTTTCTGATCTGTTTTTTGTTTGGCTTTTTAGAGAGTTATTTGGTCTGGTGATTATTACAATATGGATGAGTCTTTGTCGCAGTTCAGCAAAGTAAGTTTTGTTTCCGCTTTCTTTAATCCAGTCATACGTTCAGTTAGCGACCACCTTCTTGAAAACACAGAGTTGATTTATGCTGCTTGTTTTTCTGCTTCTTCTCGCTGTCCGAACCTCTCAGGTACCTAAGCAGTAGTAGCTGGTGCTACAGCCTGTGGATCTTGCACAGATAAAAGTCTGTGGGGGGAAAGTAAAACTACATGAAACATTTTTTTTCTGCTCCCCCTGCCATAACGAGCAGGGGACATTCTCCCTTTGCCCCTCTTCTGTGGAACAGGCTCATGAGTGTTGGCCACAACTGCTGATGAACTGCAAAGTCTTTTCGGCCATTGCTCCCAATTTACAGAACTTTCTGGTGAGGGTCTCTGTACTGGTGCTGGCGGGTGGTGCAGGCAGGGCTGGCAGAGGGCTCTGGGCTCCAGCCTCCCCAGGACTGTGCCACAGCAGCTTTGCTGAACTCCTGTCAGCTGGGAGCGTGAGAAATCCCAACCTGCAGAACAGGACCTCTGTGCTGGGAACACGTCACAGGGCCTCAGGGCCAGCAGGTTGCTTCTTTTCTTTTTCACCTGGTTTATGTAGCCTGAGGTGGCAGAAAAACCACTTCTGCTGGCACAAGGTGCCTCTCCAGTAAAGGACTCTGCTGCTGCATCCGCGGGACCTACATCGAAGCGGCCAAAGACTCTCTGCTGTCTGTGGCGAACATAGTCTCATTCCAACTGCAGCCAGGTTGTGTTTCACAGCAGTCTGAAGGAGCTCTGATCGATTTGCTTCTTTACAGGAGTCCACTGGGTGGAGTTCGCTTGATTGCAGCAGTTGTGGTCACCCTCTGCCCCTTTGTTTCGTGGCTGTACATTTATGTGAACAAAGAGATGCGAGCATCATGGCCAACGCACTGTAAAACGGTGATTTAATTGGGTAGGAGAAACCTTACAATAAATATTCTGACCTTACTTGCCTTTGCTTTTGGTTCTTAATGAAAGGTTAGTGTCAGTGTGATAGGACCCGAGACCGCCTGGTGGCTGCCAGCAATGCCATTGGAGATTTGTTAAAAAAATTGAGGAACACTGTCAATTTTTTTGTGAAAACTGCTGCTCAAAAGCTGCCGCCTTCATACGTTTTCAAAGCACTGTTGGTCTAACGTGTGTTCTAATGGTGTATTCAAGATATCCTGGCATCTGTGGATCACTCTCCAACGCCCTTGAACTTTGGGAAATCTGTTCTGTAACATAAGGGAAAAGTAAAGCATTTGTTTCGATAAATGAGTATTTACAACCATAAAACTTGCAGATTTTGCCTGGATGGTCCATTGAGCCTAACTGAAAAATTCAGCTGTCTGTATTTCTGTTCCTACACTAAAATCATATGGTAGAATATAGCTGAAGAAATATTTTTGCTATTATCTTTAACTGAAAATCACTGGTTTTAAAGAGTAATAAATACTATTTTTCTAAATGAAAGCTTCTGTATCTTTATTTTCTGTGAGATGTGTGCTCAAGACTGCCACCAGCAGACACGGTCACGATCACAGCTCTGCTCTCACAGAGTTTCTGTCCCCAGAGAGCAGAATAACCCACAAGGCAGCCAGCGACAGCCAGCATGTCCCAGCGCTCCTGGTCCCGGAGAAGGAAGCAGAGGTGACTGCTCTGGTGTAGAGGCTGGGTGGGAGCCAGGACAGGCCCAGACGCAGCACAGCAACGTGCTGTAGCTCCGCCACGCTCAGCGCTGCTGCGGGGTCATGTAGCCACGCACGCGTCCGTTCCAGCGGGTGCATCCGCAGCGGTACATGATGCCGAAGCCTTGCTGTCCTCCAGGTTTTTTCGTTTGGGCCTCTCTGCACTGTGCTCCAGCGCAGCATAAACTGTCTCCATCTGGCCTGGGTTTTTCTGAAAATTACTCTAGTCTTTTAAAGCAATGTCAAGAAGACTATATTAGTCCATGGACTAATGGACTAATTCTGCCAGACATGAGACATTATTGACTATGGTGATCAAAAAAATTATACTGAAATGCAGCTGGGCAGGTGCAATTCTGCATACCTTCATACTGACTGATATAAAAAAAATATGGCTTCTTTGGACAATATTCATAATATGGTTTGCATTTTTTCCACAATAAATAACAACCTAGTCAGGATTGGGTGTTTCAAGTCAACATTCTGCATTCAAGTATATTGATTTCAAACGTGGTTACTGGCCTTCTCTCTTCTCCATGAAGAAACTAGGTCTGTTTTCTTATAGAAATGTAATTTCTAAAATTCTGTATCTGAGAGAAAAATGTTTGAGTTAAAGCTATCAGGATCAGCCATGCACATCTTTCTACAAGCAAATAAGCTGAATCCCCTGCTTTCGTTGGAGTGCTTCCTGAAGAAAAGCAATTTGTATTTGCTTACTATCTTCAGAAATGCATAACTCTGTCTGAAATCCTGCCCCTTCCCTTTAGTACCATTTTATCTTCATAGACATAAACAGTTCCAAAGGCATTGCTTTCTGGTGGAGTTTCAATAACCCCCTCCAAAGTCAGATGATGAACTCCATGAGAGTCTAAGCAATAGCCACCGTCATGCTGGTGCCCTGCAAGAAAGCAGACCACGCTCTGATGGGAGTGTATGACTGAAAGGGCGTCTTCATAATTCCAGGCCAGGGAAACTCTGTCTGAAGCATCAGGATGAATGGGCAGGTGACCTGCAGTTGAGAGGGAAAGAAGCAGGAGAATTACTTTAAGCATAACTGAGCTATGCCTTCCTTGCTGGGAAGCTCAGACAGCCAGCTGTATGCAGAAAGCTCACCCAAGCGTGAGACATGGTTGCTCTTCTGCTTCACAGGTTACACATGTACCTCAGTGGAGCTACAAAGCTGCTACATGTTTTTCTCAGCTAACATACCTTGGCTACATAACTTTTTTGCATATATCCCCCTTATCTACCTACCCATAACTACAACTTTTTCTTGGTTTTCATCAGAGAACTTGAGGATTTCATTGAACCAGTCCAGCTGGGCTTGGCTAAATCCTCCGTTAAACTCAACAAACTGAGGTTCTTCGAGTCCTGCAATGAAGAAGAATAGAAGGTTAGGCATAGGTGCATACACCTCTTGTGGCTTCCCTATTTGCTTGCCTCACGTAAGTCTGCTTACAGTAGATGGTTTATAACCATTTTATAACCTTTTTTTTTTTCCCCCTTTTTCATCTCTTGGATCAAAACTCCAGCCTTCTTGGACAAACAAGAGAAAATTAGGTTTTGGTTATACTGCGCCCACAGGATTTCCACGCTTGGGTCCCTCCCCAGGTATGGGATAGGGTGGGCATCTCTCAATGCTTTGCAATAACAGCTGCATCAACGGCCTTTTGCTCTGATACCACAGGGCACGCAGCACAACACAAACCCATCCCAAAAGCAGCAGAGCAGCATGACAGCGATGGGGAAGCATCTCCTGTACTGCTTAGAGACCCACTGACCGTAGTCAGGCGATAGCAGGGAGGCAGAGGAGGTGGGCAGAAACGCAGCACACGCCTCAGCC
>KZ506946.1:32172-87467 GCA_002844005.1 Limosa lapponica baueri | reverse complement strand
TTGCAGCTTCTTAGTTCAGCTTGCAAGGGATATTGATTTTTCTGTCTCACAGCAAGCCGGAGAGGTACCTCTCATCTCTTTTCTTTTTTTTTTTTTCTTAAATAAAAACACAATTGGATGACAATAAAAGAAATTATTATGTTCCAAAAAGAGTTTAGTGATGTATTTGATTTTACTGAAAGTGGAATGCTTTCTGGAAGTCTTGGGCTTCTGCAGGATGGGCACTGGTAGATCTGGAGGCTCTGGCCGTGGCTCTGTGGCGGCTCCTGAGGCTCAGTGGGGGAGCAGCGCGGATGGTGCCAGGGCTGTGCTTGATCCCCTCCTGTTGTTTGTAGAGCTGGAGAAGGAACGGAACCGAGGCATTGGGAAACCGCTGCTAGGAGGGCCCTTCTCACTCGTCAGCCATGAGGGACAGCCCAGAACCAGCAAGGACTACATCGGCCAGTGGGTGCTGATCTACTTTGGCTTCACGCACTGCCCGGACATCTGTCCTGATGAACTGGAGAAAATGATTGAAGTGGTAGATGAAATTGGTAAGGGAATTCAGTTGGTGCGGTGGCCCTTTTCGTGGGAGGTCCAGGTTTACTGTGGTAAAATATCACAAACCATAATAAGTGATGGTCTTTTTTTTAAAAAAGAAAATGCTGTTGGCTAGTCTGCCATAGTTGAATTAATTGCTAAATGATACATACATCAATTTGTCTATCGCTAGGATCTGATATTTAGAGTGAGACAGAACAGATCTTTCCATAACAGGGGACTTCTTGGTAACAAAATGTGGCAGTGGCAGGTTACAGGGAACGGTGTCATTGCATTATGTTTTTGCCAAGAAGTGGTTCTGGGGTGTATTAGGGGTTTTTTTTCCTCTATTCATTCTGAGAACGAATGTCTATGAGAGTCCCTTCTGAGAGTGACTGACTGTGCTGTGGGGTGGAGGTTGGGGAAGGATGTGTGATAGAGGGGGTTTCTCAGCCTGCAGGCCCTGCAGAATTACGGAGTAGGATAATAGCAACTGAGGAGGGACTGAAGTGAAGAAAATACAGTGAAGGCTGTGGCTGGAACATGAGGGAAGGAGCCTGAATTGTGTCTTTGCCTATGCTGCTCCACCATCACAGGCGTGCTTTCGTTGTATCAGCCATCATACTTTGATACAGGCGTCATACCCTGGCATTTTCTGCATCGGAGCCAATTTGTCATCTCCCCTAAGCAGGGCAGGGTCTCCAGCTGAGAGCACCCAGCACAAGCACAGAGCATTTGATTTCATGGCATTTGCTTCATTCTCAAACCACATAAATTAAGCCACACAAACTGGCTTTTTTTGGTCACATAGGGTAGGCTTGGATTGAGGTTATGGTAGCTTGGCTGTGAGTTTGTTTGAAGGAAGGTGAGAAATGACTTTTCTTTTTCTAAGAAAAATAAAACTGTTAATGTTACAGATAGAATTCCATCTTTGCCTAATCTGACCCCACTCTTCATCACCATTGATCCTGAGAGGGACAACGAAGAAGCCATTGCCAGATATGTTAAAGGTATTACTATTTTCTTCCTCCATGTCTTATAGCATGTAATACAGAGCACTGGAAAGGAGGCTCTTGATGGGATTCTTTTCACTAAAATGCCTAAATATCTTCCTTCTGTCTAGAATTTTCTCCGAAGCTGATCGGATTGACTGGTACCAAGGCACAGATTGACCAAGTGGCCAAAGCTTACCGTGTGTATTACAGCGAAGGTCCCAAAGATGAAGACAGCGATTACATAGTGAGTAAATGTAGGGCCTTTGCCTAATGAAAGGCTTTGGATAAGAGCAGAATATAGATTTTAAAATCAGAAGGCAGCTGTTGCAATCTGTGCTGAAGTCCTACTTGACAGAGCCCTGTTGACCGCTGCGTTAAGCTGTATTTTAGATGTCTGGCTCCTCTGAGCCCTCTTACAAGCTCAGAACCTCACTGAAACACATTCTAAAAAAGTACAGTCCCAGGCCTGCACACAAGCCAGCAAGCCTGGCAGTCATTTGAACTTTTTTCTGTTGTGCAATGTTCTTGTCTGGCTGTTTTCCTTTGTGCTCCAAAGTGAAAATGGAACTGGGGAATTAGGGCAATAGGAAGAGGGAGAAATGAGAGGTGAAAGCGAGTGACAACTCATTCCCTGCCAAACTGACACCAAGGAGCGGGGTTTTTCTGGCAAGAGGCTTGGGTGATGCAAAGTCTGTGTGCAGATACTGGAGTGACCTTCCTCCTGCGTCAAATGACCTGGAAGAGAGAGCATTTTAACACTAAATTAAGTGGGAATAAAATAAATAGAGTAATAGTGTGGAGGGGGGAAACTGAGGTTTAAGTGAGGCTAAACTGGGTGGTTGAACTCTTGCTCTCTGGAAGTGAATAGTTCTGGCCAGAGAGCTCAGCTGCTGCCAAGGCCTTCCCGCCGCCCCATCCTGACCAGACTGGAAGAGTAAAGTAGGTACAGATGATATGACGAGTGAGGACACGTGTTATATGAATGTCAGGTTTTTTTCTTCGTTACAAGAACTAAGGACATCAAAGAAAACTAAAAACAAGTTCAAAAGGTGATGGTTCTTGTTGGAAATAGGCACATGAGAAGTGGCATCCCTCACTGTGGATGCAATAGTAGAAGTTTATGGGAGTCCACAGGAAGAATTGTTGTTAGTCTTTGGAAAAAGCAGTCTGTTGATGATTATGAAATGCACAGAAATCTCGCCTTGCTCAGGAAGTCAGTGGGATAAAACGTTTTGGAAACTGGAAGATGATAGAGGAAGAGAGCATATTTTTGGTGCTGGTTTTGTACTTTTCTTTAAAGCAACCATTGTTGGCCACTATTTGAGGTAGGATGCTGAGGCAAATTGGTGTTGGTCTGATCCAGTATTATCTATTCTTAATCTGTTTTATTTGTTGCAGTCAGGTGGTTTGAAAAATTATCCATGCGACAAAAAGATTGGTGGAACAAAAAGGTGGTGCATAGAAAGAAAGCAGGTGATCTCAGTAGCGCGAAGGTGGAATCACACTGGTGGCGTGTGCCGCTCTGCAGTACTAATGGGTGTGAAGTGGGAGATCAAAAACTTGTTGTCACTTAAAGTGGCAATTCAGGAGCTACTGACGTCTGTGTCTTAAGATACTGTGTTTGAATGGAGGAGAGAAGCTTGCTAGAGAAATTCAACATGAATGGAAATCAACTTAGCATTGAAATCAATCTGAAGATAGTGCTTAAAATCAGATTTGTAAAAGGGGGCTGGCAGAAACGCAAGAATAGGTTATAGGAACAGGATTGGCAAAGGGGAAGAAATCGGTAGAATCTGACACTAAACGAGTCAACTGAAGTTGAGGAGAGATGATGGAGAGAAGCTGTAAGAGCTGAAGGAGTGCTCCTCCTGATGAAGTAAACCACACCTGGATTCCAGCAGACCACACCTGGATTCTGGCATGGCTGTGAAGGGAAAGTGCAGGGGTTTGGCCAAGGAAGAGAACAGGTGAGAGCAACTTCATGGGAGGCTGGAGGGTGAAACCAAGCTGGAGAGCGTGACTAGAGGTGTCGTGAAGTAGGAGAAGGGATTCAGGATCCAGTGGGAATACTGCTGGTCTGTGCCAGGGTTGTGAGAAGGGAAGGGCCACGAGGAGGAAAGGCCAGTGAGCTGGGAGCGGGAGGGCAGCCCAGGAACCCCAGCCGTGGTGCCAAGGAGGAAGAGTGTTCCCGCATCTCCTGAGCATTTGTCGCAGGCTCTTGATTCCGAGGCAGTGACTCTGTGCGCTCAGGACAGGAGGGCCAGGGGACATGGGGCTCAGTAGCCGCAACAGCAGACCTGGGAGGGAGAGCTTGAAGGTGCGTTTGTGCCTGCCTGAGACTTACCCAGGTAATTACTACTCTGTCATTGCTTTTTTTCCCCTGTCACTATGTTGTGCCAGTTGGTGATTAGGGCTGACGTAGGTGCAGGAGTGGGTTCTGTTTCCTTGGAGGCTGCTGGGAGGTGGGAAGAGGAAGAGGGGCACTATGGCCAGTTAAACTTTGCAGCTCGTTCTGACTTGAAAAGAGCATTGAGATAAGCATTTAGAAATTAGAAATTCTAAACTTGTGTTTGAAGTTTTCAAGTATACTTGAATATTACTACTTCCTATTTAATAATCTCAATTTTATAATTCTCAATAGCAGAATACCCCATTTACTTGTTTTAGTCTGTGGTTTAGAAGATGGCATTGAAACCTGAATGATGATGGTACGTGCATAGAGTGGGAACAGCGCAGGCTTCAGGCACAGCTGGAAGAACAGTGGTGTTTTCCACACAAACTGCACCCCATCCTGACGGTATTTAGTCTTCCATAGGCCGGGGAGTTAAGACGCTCTGAGCAGGCTACCTGGTTTTATCTTTTTTTCTTTGTCTAGTTTCCAGTTGAAGGATCTAAGTTGTTTGATTTCTAAATTGAACATTTGAAACTAGGTTAAAATATTTGAATTAAACATTCTTAAATAAAATTTTGAGAAATGTTCTTTCAGTGACAGAAATCCCATTAAGTTTAATGCTTACTTTTAGCTTGTGGTACTGGAAATGTTTATGTGATTTCTTAATTGCAGACACAGTTGTACTCTCACTGCATGAGTACATTTCAGTTCTTTTTCTCCAGGGGCAGTGAGGTGATGTAGTCACTTGAGCCGTTGCAGATTCATTACCTCCACTTTCAGTATTTTGTGGTTTTGCTCGTGGTGTCACAGTTAGATGCAGACGGTACTTGCAGTAGCATTTTAAATAAATCTACAGTGGAGTTAGTTTTTATATGAATCAAATTGGAATACCTTGAACGTTCAAGTAACTGTTACTTTGAACATTTTTTTAAAGTTATTTCAATTCGGACAGTAGAGGGAGCCCCCTCCCAGCACACGTGTTTCCCTCCGCCCAGCTCCTGTGTCCCAGTGGTGCTCTCGGTCCCAGTGTTTGCACTGACAGTGGGCTTGGTTTAATGAAATACCTCTGGCTGTGTTGGATTTACGTTATAGTAGCAGCAGGAGCTTGAATACCTTGTAGGGGTCATGAGGCTTTATGAGAAGTAGAGGGAGCTGGGAAAAGTGGGCGGGAAAGACCATTACCCTGCAGGTTTGCCCCAGCCTGGTCTGTGCTGCAGGAAGACCTGTCTGCTTATGCATTCCTCACACGTTCTGAGTATGCAACTCGTTCTATTTCTCTTCTTGGGTAAAACAAGAAGAGGTCGGTGGGGTGGTGCTGAGGTTTTCCTTCTCTTACTTTAGCTACTTGGTGAGAAGCCTTGTCAGACCGCTGAGCCAAAGCCTGGACAGGTCGCTGGGGCTGCTGACTTTGAGAGATGTGCGGGATGTTGCAGTATTTGAAGGGTGGCTACAAAGAAGATGGAGACTCCCTTTTTACAAGGGGTAACATGGAAAAGACGAGGGGTAATGGGTACAAGTTAATCCTGGGGAGATTGTGATTTTTCACAATGGGAACAATCAGCCATTGGAATAATCTCCCCACGGAAGTGGTGGATTCCCCAGTACTGAACACTTTTAAGGTTCAGCTACAGGGTGCAGGGCCATCTTGTCTAGACCATGCTTTTGCCAAGGAAGGTTGGTTAAGATGATCCTTGATGTTCCTTCCAAACTGATATTCTCTGATTCTATGGTCTTTTTTACCAAGCCACGATGTGCTCTCTTGCAGGTGGATCACACGATAATAATGTACCTCCTTGGGCCAGACGGTGACTTCGTGGACTATTATGGCCAGAATAAGAGGAGCACTGAGATTTCTGCTTCTATTGCTGCACACATGAGAAAATACAGATCCTAAAACACAAGGTCCTCAAAGACTGATGTGAACGTCACCTGTAGGTTTGGCTACAATTGGGCATTGCAGTTAAAGCAGAAGCATATGAGTGCAACCTCCTGTCACCACATGCCTCCCTTCTTCCAGATAAGAAAGGCAGCCATACTTCTGCAAAATCCCGTTATCAAAAATCTCTACAGAGCCTTCACTATGGACATTATTTGCAGCAAGATCTAGGCTACAGAATGAAATTTGGGACTTCTCTGAAACATTGTTGGGAGCAAAAAAAGGAAAACCCTTTTTGTTTGGAAAGAGCATGTGTATCAGTAGTAAAATTAATTGGTATATGTTGGCAAGACATCGGCAAAGAACATTTAATGTAGGAGGATGATTACTTGATGAAAAGCCATATGGGCCATGGCATTCTTGGAGGACCCCTGCCCTCTTTTTTTCTGCACTGTTTTGCCTTCTGGGAGAGACAGTTACAATATTAAAAGCAGCAGAGCCTTAAGAGTAGTTCTTTGTCAACGTTAAGAACGTGAAGAGCACTGAAAGCATCAGCAGCTTCCATGCATGGGACCAGCCCTGTAGTGTGCCTGATCTCTTCTTCATTTGAATGCAGAAATGAAATGTTTTTTCTTGGTGATTTTTCCAGGTGAATGCTGTTAACTTACAAGGAAATGATTAATGGGTGGCAAATAGATTTTTCTTCTGGTCTAAATGGTTTTGTGCATAGTTGGCCTGATTGTGCTACGCTGAGCAGTGATGTGGGGAGGATGAGGGGGGTCTGTGTCCATGCATAGGGCTGTCAGTCAGATAAATTTTATGCGGTGCAGCATTTGAAAATAAAGATTGCTTTGTGTAAGCAATATATGTATATTTTTTTTTTTTTCCCCTTAGGTTTGACTAGAGTATCATCAGAACTTTGTATACTGGTCAAGCTTCGTATCCTTGTGCTGTTTTATCTCTTACTAGAATGTAGTGTTTCTCTACAGGACTGTGAACCATAAGCTGAACGTGCTTTTTTAAGGTAGCTGAACCCCAGAGAACGGCCCGTGGGAGACAGAACAGAAGAGTTCTTGGTGCAAGTCCCAGAGTGTTTCACACTGAACGCAAGCATTTCTACTGGTAGCACTGGCATTGAGTGTGGGGGCTGGAGGAGAGCATTCCTGTCCCAGAGAAGGTGCAATGTCTATGGTAAATTCCCATCTTTCCAAAACCCTGAAAAACAATAAACTTAGCCTGTTCCAGTGCAATTATAAAACACGATAAAGAGATGTAGATCCACATCTGCTGCCCTATGCTGTGGTGACCTCCTGAGGGTGTAAGGAAGGTTACTCTGATAGAGTATGTCTAAGGCAGTCTTCTGATAAAGCTCTGTCAAGGCAGGAAGATTCTTGAAGTTCCAAGATAGATATTTTATTTCCCCGCCCACCCTCCCTCAAATTCTAGATAAAGAAGAGGGTTTTTTTCTGTTTTATAGGATTAGCAATAATTTTTCAGTATCATTTTACAATGGGAGTTGAGTGTCTTAGTAGAATTAAACTCAGCAGCTGAAAAGGAATTTAGTTTTTATTTTTCCTCCTTGTGCTTGCTGGCGCGATTGCAGTGCACAGTGAGAGTGGCTACCAAAGGAAATTTCACACTTTAAGTCTTCTATCAGTTTCAGGCTGTGTCAGATCCAAGGTGCTATCAAGAAGATGAGTGTCTGTGGTAAGTGGCACCCTGGCAATAATGATTTTTATTTTCATGGAGTGGTTTCAAGTGTCAGCGTTGTTTCTGAAAAGCCTTTCCTCACCTTTTATTTTTCTTTGCGATCCTGGAGGGAACTTATTTTCAAAACTTTCCTTACGGACCTGACTTTTGGCACCCACTAGCTCTGCATTTCTTTGTCCGGGTGGCTGTGCACCAGTTCATTCTGCAATGAGACAGGCCGTGGCTTGACCTGCTGGTTCGGGGGGAAGCCGGACTGGGGGCCTCCGGAGCTCCCCTCCAACCGGCACTTCTGTGTTTCTATGAAATCTGTCTTGTTGAGACTGTGCTCGCCTAGTGCTCGGAGCTCCCTGCTCCAGAGGAGGGGGTCCTGGTTTCCTTTTTTCATCGTGACCTTTATCAGGGAAAATTGCCTCCTTTTTGAACTTCTGGTGCAGTTGTTTTGAGGATGACTTGTGCAATGCAGTGCATCAGGGTATAGAAAGGGGTAAATTATCCGTTCTTTTAACGACCTCTAATGTGCTGTAAGTCCCCAAGTTTTTATTTACCTTACTTGCATTGGGGAAATACTTTTGTTTTTTTTTTTCCTCTCTGAACAAGTCAGAAATAATCTGAATGTTTTCCTTGGGGGTGGGAGGGGAATTTGTCGTCTTGCTGCTGCTTCTGTATTAGAAGCATTCCTCTCTATTCTCTGTTAGTTGAAAATACTGGTGTAGAAGAGCTGGTGGGAATGTGACTAAGAAATGGAGCGGCTGATCTGGGAGGGTATTTTGTTTGCCTCTTTAAAGTCTGTTTGTGCTTCTCCTGATTACAGCAAAGTGCTCAAAATACCCTGTGGAGAAAAGATGAATTTTAATACTATAATTGGAATCTTTCAGGACCGAAAAGATTCATAATACACATTTTTTTAGCCATATCTGTCTCCAGAAGGAATGGGAAAGAGACAGTATTTCAAAGCTAAAAATGCAGCAGGTTGCTCATAGGGCTAAGGGCGAGAGAGGGTGTATTTACTTAAAACTCGTTTTACTGAACTGACCACCGAGTGGAGGAGTGGTTCCAATGTGAAGTAGGCGGTAGCCTCTGCCAGGAGCAGGGCTTGGCCTGGGGACCCCTCTCCTGGCAGCGTGAGGGATCTCTGCTAGCAGTGGTCACCAAAATGCCAGGGCTGCGCATCGTGCCCTGCAGGTTGTCTCCCCGCCACCTCACTGTGCAGCCTCCTGGGACTGAGACCTCCCTTTGGGTTTGGGGGGCTCTTATGGCCCCCCCCCCCCCCCCATTTTTCACACGTGTTAAAAAAACGTGGCAGTTTCCTTGAGTCTTCCTCCGACTGGCTGCGCTGGTGGGGCTTTGCGTGGCGTGGAAGGGGCATGTTTGTGCTCTGCAGCAGGAGGTGGGTTTAAGGGAGAGGGTTTAACGGATGTAAAGGAAATTCCTTCTAAAATGTCATGAGAGGTTCTGGGCAGGTGGGCTCTGGGCACAGTGATCTTCAGCAGGTTCTGGTCCCTTGATACCAGCAGCAGGAAAGTAAAAAATTGACTCCTGCTCCCAAAGGCTTGCCGGGTAACAGTAAATTGCCATTAAAAACCGGCTGCTCATTTCTCTTACCTGTGCCACAAAACCTGGCTCTGTAACGCAGTCGCACCACAAGATGCTCCCTTTTTTCCATTGCGTGACTCCATGTTACATCTCTCATGCGTTTTTGCATATGTTGGATACTTGTCTCTGGACAAAACAGGTTTTCCTGGGTAACACCTGCAGGTCTGTCTTTATTTGCCCACTTCAGAGCTGTTTATGGCCGTGGAGTCTCCAGGGCCAAGTCTCTGCTCCGTCTCTTACCATCCCCTGGCTGCACTTCTCTGCACAGCGGCCCTTGCACTTCTCGAGGTCTCTGCTGTCGCATCAGGCTTGTATTTCTTTATGTTCCATCACTGTGTTAGTGACAAATCCCTTACTCTACACAGAGTGCAACCTGTATAAAACTAGCATTGTGTGAAGCAGTGATAAGTAAAAATAAATCAGGAGGAAAAAATTGGTATTTACAGCTAAAGCCAAGCTAAAACAAAGTAGAAGTCAGTAGAAATTTGGTTGAGGCAAAGCTGCACAGCCTCTGTGCCAAGGCTTCGCAAACCTGGTACGGGGCCTGTGGGCAGCAGGTGCCCGTGGTCACCCTCTCTGCATTTATCTTCCCAAAGGTAATTTACAGCTCACTCCCGCTCCAGAGATAAAGGTAAAATTCCTGTCTTCTCCCAGGTGTTTTGACGTGTGTCGTCTCCTTTAACTTGTTTTTATGTGCCCTGCACAACCTCACTGGCTGCAAATCTTTTTCTTTGAACCAGCATTTTAACTTGTGTTCTTTTGTGGTGCACCAGGGGAGCCTGACCTCATCTTGATAACCTCCTCCCAGGTACTGGGAGGCTGCTGTGGGGTCCTCCTGCAGACTTTTCCTCCCCAGGCTGAACAAGCCCTGTTCCCTCAGCCTCTCCTGGTGTTGTGCGTGATGGCTGGCTCTGGGTCCCTGACCACCTTGACCTCACATTCTTCTCCCCAAGCTGCCTCCTGGCCAGTCAGTTCCCAGCGTGTGTTTCTGCAAGGACGTTTTCCTTGCCGGGTGCAGGACTTTGCCTTCGTCCTTGTTGAACGTCATACGGTTCCTGTCAGCCCACCCCTCTGGCCTGTCTGGGTGGCTCTGGATGGCAGCTCTGACTGAGGGGACATCAGCTGCTCCCCCTGCTGTGTTGCCATCTGCAGACTTTATAAGCAGGTGTGGTGTTGCCTCTGCCGGGTCATGGATAAAGCTCCGAGGACCGACCCACACATGTCACCCACTGCAGCCATCCCCTGATTCTTATTGCCCAGCTGGGTTCTCCACCCAGCCAGATCATAAACTCCCAGCTGGGATGCAGGAATGTTGTGGCAGACACTCCTGGGAGCTGAGGTTGGGCAGCATCCACTGCTCTCCCCGCACCCCCGACTCTGGCCCTTCTGTCAGAGAAGCCTCGGGAATGTCAGATGGGAGGATGGGAGTTACCTCTCCCGAAATCCCACTGACTGTTCCCGGTCACCTTCTCTTTTTCATGCCCAGAAGTGTGCTCCAGACACATCTCTGTGGGTTTTTTCCCTCTTCATTGATTATTCCCTCCCACTGCACTTCACAAAGAAACCTATCAGGAGAACGAGGCCTTCTCTGGGCTGGAGTCTCTTGAGAGGGGCCAGGCTGGGCGTCAGTCCACGGTCATCAGGGCAAAATCCAAATCAGGTTTTATTTTTCCATACTCTTGTCGTGTGTACTGCCAGTGAGAAAACACTCCCTATGCCTGCCATGGTAGCCAAAAGGGCTCAGTCCAAATCCAGGTTTGATCCTAAGGAGAATTGCTCTGGATCAAATGGCCTGCGACACAGGGATTTATCTGGGGCTCTGGACCCCCCTGCACGGCCACGGCAGAGAGAACATGGCTCCCTGGCCTCATCCAGTTAGTGTCTGGTCCTCAGCGTTCCCTTCAAAGCAGCTTGTTCTGACCAGGAGCTGCTGAGCAGCCCCACTCCGGGCTCGTCCGGAGCAGGAGCTGTGTCCCAGCATGGGGCCGGGTGCTTTTGGAGCCCATCTCCTGCTTCAGCCTCTCCTGGGCTGGTGAGGACTCACCTGGGCCATGCGTGCTCACACGGTGCTGCGGCTGCAGTCCCCTGGGGTCTCTGAACGGTGGTAGTGTCTTTAATCACTCGTGACTGTCCCCAACCAGAGCAACCTGCTGTGCCCTGCAGGGACCGTCCAGGACAAATCCCACGGTGCTGGATGCTGCCTCCAAGCGAACTCCCCATCTGAGGGAGTGACTCACACGAGAGAGGGAAAATAGACGTCTCTGCTGTCTGGCACCAAGGTACAGTGTCCCCGTAGGCTCCAGATCCATCGATCATCTTCCTCGAGCACTTCTGTTCAGGAAACACTTCCTGCTGGGCCCCTGTGCTTCCAGGGGCTGACAAGTCTCTCGAGGAGGAGCTTGTGGAGGCTCCTGGGCTGGGGGCTGACCCGTCACCAGGCACGTTGTGCTCAGCATGGATTTGTACCGGCATCTTCTTGGACACAAAGACAAGCCCGGGAGCGTTCCAAAGCGCGAAGCAGCCAGCCTGGCTCAGGGGCAGCAGCAGTGACGGTGCCAGAGGGCAGGGAAGGGCTCTGCACGGCTCAGGACGGCTCCTCTGGGCTGGGTGCGGGGGCTGCTCGCTGGGAAGCTGCCTTTGTCCGTCGGGTCCCTCTTCCCAAGTGCTGGGGGTACAGGGAGGGAGCAGGGAGGTTGCTGCACGCACAGCAGGATTAAATATGGGCTACAGCAGACTGGGCAGAGGGCACCAAAAAACGCTAATGTGAGGCCAAGGGATGGGTCTTGGGGCAACAGTGGGGTGCACAGAAGACCACGGTGTGCAGTTGAGCGGACACCTGGCCATGTGGCTGTCACTCTGCTCATGTCTCCTCCATGGTGGCTGCCCCATGCCCTGCATCCCTCCAGGCTCTTCCCAGCCCTGTTGCTTTTCCCTGACCCCACGGGGTGCTGCTCACCCAGGGGTTCAGCTGATGGAGACTCAGGCTCCTGAAGCACTCAGGGTTCAGGCTCCTCAGTGCTGACGGAAACCCCACAGCCAGCCCTGCTTGGTGGCATTTTATCATAGAAAAGAATCATCTAGGTAGGAAGGGACCCTCAAGATCATCTAGTCCAACCATCAACCCAACTCTGACAAAAAAACCATCACTAACCCATGTCCCCCAGCACCATGTCAACCCGTCTTTTGAACACCTCCAGGGATGGTGCCTCAACCACTTCCCTGGGCAGCCCATTCCAAGGCTTGACAACCCTTTCAGTGTAAAACTTTTTCCTAATATCCAACCTGAACCTCCCCTGGTGCAACTTGAGGCTGTTTCCTCTTGTCCTATTGCCTGTGACTTGGGAGAAGAGGCCAACCCCCACCTCTCTGCACCCTCCTGTCAGGGAGTTGGAGAGGGCAATGAGGTCTCCCCTCAGCCTCCTCTTCTCCAAACTAAACACGCCCAGTTCCCTCAGCCTCTCCTCGTATGACTTGTTCTCCAGACCCCTCACCAGCTTGGTGGCTCTCCCCTGGACAAGCTCCAGCCCCTCAATGTCCTTCTTGTAGTGAGGGGCCCAGAACTGAACCCAGCCCTCGAGGGGAGGCCTCACCAGTGCCCAGTCCAGAGGCACCATCACTGCCCTGCTCCTGCTGGCCACGCTGTTCCTGACACAGGCCAGGATGCTGTTGGCCTTCTTGGCCACCTGGGCACGCTGCTGGCTCATGTTCAACTGGCTGTCCACCAACACCTCCAGTTTTGCTGGATTTGTCTTAGGTTTGGTGGCCTAAAAAGAAAAGCAAAAAGCTCCTATTTCCCCCTAGAAGAAAATTTAAAAGAGTTAGTTTAGTTCAAACAGAAACTGATTTTTATGAAGCAAGAGTATCTAGCCCCTGACTTCTAGCAGCTCTGCATCAGCTGGACGCATTCCTGGGAGCGTGAGGATCCGTGCTGGTGAGACCTGGGCAGGAATGATTGCATCTGTCTCTGTGCAAGAGCCAGCTCATTCCGTGTTTTAAGCTGTGTATTACTAGTTTAATAAAATAGGTTCCTTCAGCGTGCCAGGGAACTTACTCAGCTGCAGCTTACAAAACCTCCTTGTTCTCCCAAAGTTCTTTGTGCAAAAATAGATAGATACCAACCAGTAAATCCACCTTTAATTTGTGGGGGTATGTTGAGCCATGAGTGCCCTTATCTGACTGAAGGGCAGTAATAAAAGCTCCCTGGCAGAACCAGGAGCAGAGAGCCTTGCAAGGCAATGCAGCTCTCTGTGACAGCACCCTCGTGACCTTCACCTCGGGACAGCTCTGTGTCTGCAAATGGTGTCGGCAGCGTGGAGCAACAGATAGAACTGCAGCTGCTGTTCCCCAGGGCTCTTAGATGTGCACCTACAAGTGTGCTCTGGGGGCTTTCTGCAGTGCTCTGGGAAGGTTTTGGTGGTGAAGGAAGGTGTTTCACTGTCCTTTGCCTGTGAGGACTTGAAGCAGGGTATCGTTGCCCTCAGTCTCACCCTGAATCTCATCTTTCCCTGGGACATCATTTCACACCTGCCCAAACACCAAGCAGCAGAGCTTATGGCAGTCCTGGTTGGGCTGGGATGGTGTCAATGCTTCTTCACAAGGGGCAATCTTGTACCCTGTTGTGAGGCAGCTGCCCACTTGCCCCAACCCCCCGAGCAGTTGGCCCGTTTGCAGGAGCAATCTGCTGGTGTGGTGGTGGGGAGTGGCAGGGTGGCCCTGGGCACAGGGAGCACTGAGTCCAGAGGAGCAAGGAGTCTGGAGCTCTGAGCTAAGAAAGGAGATCCAGGCACTTGACAAGTAAAACCAAAAAGCTGCTTTTCCCTATCCAGCTCGTGCGAGACCAATAAATAAGCATCCTTGGCTTTTATAAGAAAATACTGGGAATGAATGTTGCCCAGTCTGTGTAACACCCTTGGCTCCCATATCCTCTGAAATGGCCTGTGTGTGCTTAGACATTTCTTCATCATGATTAGGGTTACCTAAGGGTAGGGTTGTAACTGTGGAGTTTGAGGTGTAATTTGCTGGGAGTTCTCTCTCTCTCCCTCTCCCTCGATGGTTGCCACCCTGAGAACTCCTTGCCCCAGTGCCGGAGCCCTGAGCCCTTCCCTTCCTCCCGAAGCCGCAGCGCTCGCAGAGTCCCTGTGGGGAGAGCACGGCTTCTGCTGGGGAATGGGCTGGGTATGGCCCTTGTGTATCTTATATTGGTAGCGGGAGCAATAGTGGTTCATTAGTATTATTAATGTTAATTATTTAGTCCTATTCTCTTAAATCTGTTTATATTTCAACCCTTGGGTTTCCTTGTTTTTTCCCAATTCCCCTTCCTGGCTGGGGAAGGGTCATCGGGTGAGAGTAATTGTCTAAACGACAATAAATTGTTGTGGATTCCTCAAACCATAACAGCACTACACTATTTCCTAACTTAGTTTATATTTTTAGTGCATTTTGTTCACATTTGAAAAGATGCCCATTAAAGGGAGCCATTGCTCTGAACATGGGTGTGCAGTTAAACCCTTGCTCCCGGGCTATGGGCACCTTGAATTGAGGTGTGGAGGACTGCGATGACCTGGGTTCACAGCAGCAAGCTGTGTTCATCTCTCTCAGACCGCTCAGCCCCAGCACTGGCAGCTTTGGGTTTTCCTGAGGGCCCACAGGATCCTCCACAAGTGCAGAGGTGGCACTTGTGTGTGGCCTGTCACAGGTAATGGCTTTGTGGGTAGAAGACTGATCCTGCATGATCCAGGGGTGTAGGCAAAATGGTTGAGGTGTCCTTCAGCCCTGGGAGCCCAGTAAGACGTACCTCTCTACGGGAATTGTACCAAAAACTAGAGATTATACTGGGAGAAAAGTGGCCTTCAGCTGAGCTCCTGGAACCAGGTTTTCCTCAGCTGCCCCTGCTTCTGACACTGGCTCTTAACATCTATCTCCACTTCTTCTGGGAAGGTGAGAGACATCAGCTGAAAATCCCCAGGATAAAAAAAGGTTTGGTTTCAGGTCTCCCCTTTCCTGGTTGCTGGTCCTGCTGGGAGCAACCGGAGCCAGCCCCGGTCAGAGGGGCTGATCTCCCCTCAAGCCCTCCAAAGGCAGTACCAGGCTCTGGGACCAACGCTGAGGGCTTGGGTGCTCAGCATCATCACGCAGCTCAGGCTAAGCAGATCCCCCCCTTTTTCAGCAGAGTTTGTGAATTGTCCTTCTGAGGTGCTTAACAATCCCCTGCACAGCACAAGGAGCTTCATGTCCAGCCCCTGGGGTCTGGATTTCACCCTGAAAGTACCCAGAAGCTGGCACCCAGATGTCCACAGCCTGCTTTGAGTGTGGCCCAGCCTCTTTCTGTTAGAGAAGGCAAATTCATTCATGTGTGATCTACTCTACAGAGCAGGAAGAAAAGCCACCTTGGTAGAGTGAAAGATGGAGTGTTTCTGGAGCACAGAATCACAGAATCTTCATGGTTGGAAGGGACCTTTGAGATCATCGAGTCCAACCATACACACACACAAAAAAAAAAAGAAAAAACCAACCCAACAGTCTCGGGCACTAGAGCATGCCCTGAAGTGCCACGTCTACACGTTTCTTAAACACCTCCCCTTTCTCCACCACCTCCCTGGGCAGGCCGTTCCAGTGCCTGACCACCCTCTCAGGAAAGTCATTCTTCCTAAGATCTAATCTAAACCTCCCCTGCCACAACTTCAGGCCATTTACCCTGCTCCTGTCATTATTCCCTTGGGAGAAGAGGCCAACCCCCACCTCTCTGCACCCTCCTTTCAGGGAGTTGTAGAGGGCAATGAGGTCTCCCCTCAGCCTCCTCTTCTCCAAACTCAACATGCCCAGTTCCCTCAGCCTCTCCTCGTGTGACTTGTTCTCCAGACCCCTCACCAGCTTGGTGGCTCTCCTCTGGACACGCTCCAGCCCCTCAATGTCCTTCTTGTAGTGAGGGGCCCAGAACTGAACCCAGCCCTCGAGGGGAGGCCTCACCAGTGCCCAGTCCAGAGGCACCATCACTGCCCTGCTCCTGCTGGCCACGCTGTTCCTGACACAGGCCAGGATGCTGTTGGCCTTCTTGGCCACCTGGGCACACTGCTGGCTCATGTTCAGCCAGCTGTCCACCAACACCTCCAGGTCCTTTTCTGCTGGGCAGCTTTCCAGCCCCTCCTCCCTGAGCCTGTAGCGTTGCCTGGGGTTGTTGTGACCCAAGTGCAGGACCCAGCACTTGGCCTTATTGAACCTCATCCCATTCGCCTTGGGACCTGTCCAGGTCCTTCTGTAGAGCCTTTGCTCTACATTTGCTCTCTGGAAAACTCCAGGCACATGGAATGCAAGCAGTAATCTTTCTTCAGATTGCTGAAATTTTGGAATTTCCTTGGTTGGGTTGAAGGACCTGCAGTGTCCCATTCATTGAACTCCCACTGTAATTTATAAAAAAGATCTAAAAAGTTCCAGATCTATCATTCATACAGCTTGTCAAACACGTAAAGGCTTCAAAACACAGACAATGCTAAACATAGAAAAGTCAGTACACTTATTTCTTCAGCCAAAAAAATCTAATGCATGTCTTTAAGACCAAAGAAAAAAAACTCAAAAGTCTAGGTGTGAAAATTCATCTGCACTCCCCAAGCCTCTCGGTGTTCCTGCTTTGCAGTGTAACAGGCACATTTTCATGTCTCAGCCCTTGCGTCAGGCTTCCTTCTGAGAGGATTTTACAGCAACTATTATCTTGAGAAATATTGTCATACAACAGCAGAGAACTGCTAGAAATAAGACTGTGTTAAAATGAAAAGTGGGGCCTTTTCAAATAGCAGGCATGTAACAACACTGGCTGTTGTAGCTGGTTGCCTACTCAAAGATAAGAATTACTTAGAGATCTGAAAGTAATTAATGTGTATTTTTTTAGCTACTAACCCTTACTGGGCTGGGTAGAACGTGAAATGATGCTACAGCTTGTGGTTATACTGGATGGCT
Organism: Limosa lapponica baueri; assembly: GCA_002844005.1. Taxonomy (NCBI): domain Eukaryota; kingdom Metazoa; phylum Chordata; class Aves; order Charadriiformes; family Scolopacidae; genus Limosa; species Limosa lapponica. The sequence goes on along the minus strand of KZ506946.1, from coordinate 70,432 downwards.
CTGGTTTAGAGCATTTGAGACAATGGCTGGGTGCAAGTGGTTTTGAACGCTCCCGTATGTTGTTGATGTAGAGCTCAGCAGATGCCTGTGACTAGTTGGTAGCAGGGGCTGGCTACCTGTGGGTCATTGCTCATTGCTAATTGTTTTCCCACACTCTGCTCCCAGCAGGGCACCAGACCCAGCGAGAGGACACAAGGAGGGTGGCTCTCACCGCCTGTGGGTGCTCTTTCCTGGAATCCTGCAGCCAGGTGTGGGGAGGGGGTTCTGGCCCCCTGCTTTCGGGCATGTCTGAATCACACTGACAATTCAGTACCAGGACAAAGTCCCAAACTGATGGGTGGGCTGATGTGTGTCGGCTTTTTGCAGACATTCAGTACATCCTCTGTCCTGAGTTCAAAGAGCCGATCACAGCGGATGCTTGCTAAAAAAAGCTTTCCCTCATCCTCCAGGCTTAGGGGGATTCTAGGAATTTATGGTTCATGAGATATGTGGCTGTGGCGTCCATGTTTAGTGACCTTAAATGAAATTAAGGGCAACATGGAACATGTTTGTCAAAACACCAGTGACAATGACGCTCCTGCATGACCACAGGGTCAGCTTTCCTCGGGCAAACACAAGCGGGGCCAGCCACCGTGTCTGAGAGATGAGGCAATGTCCTGTGTGCTCCAGAAGCAGCTGCAGGTGCCCCAGGGTGCTCCAGCTGGGAGCAGTGTTTGCGGTGGGAGCTGTTTGGGGTGGGCTTCGGGCTTCGTGCGAGTTCCGTAGGCTTTGTCCTGGGGAGGGAAGGCTGGGACTGCAGCCCTGGACAAGTGCATTCAGTGCGGGGGGCGAATGGGTGACACTGAACAGTGACAGAAGATGACCAAATCAGGCAGGATGGTTCGGGGCAGAGGACACCCTTCCGCTCATGCACCATAAGCTACCTCTATCTGTTCAGGCATGAAGGCTCCTAGCTCTCCTGCCCACTGCTGTCCTCACCAGCCCTGCCTGGTGAGCTCAACTTGCGGCCACTGCCTGTCAGCTCTGTACGGACCAAATAGAGCATTTGGGACTGGAAGACCTCCTTTCAAAGCCCACGCTGGCCCAAAGGGAGTTCATATGCACTTTGCAAGAGTTTATGAGTCGTGCAAGAGTTGGTGAGGGGTTTATCTCATTGAAAATGTGCAACTGAGAGCACAGGTTGTTGGGCCAGAGAGAGAGTAACCTAGCAGAAGCCTAGCTGTGCTGCCGCTGGTGTTTCGCCAGGGGAGACCTCAGCTCTGGGTCCCACCTGACCCCCAACCACTCCTGTGGAGCTGGAGAACCTCACTACAATTTTGGTTTTCTCCATGTTGATTCCCACTGTTTTCTGTGCTCCTCAGGGCACACATGTAGGGTGAGGTGGACTCGGTGATGGTTTGGCAGCATGGTCCTGGGAGCCTGTGGCACAGCCCTGCTCTGGGGAAAGGAGGGGGGTGTCTGAGCCTGTGCCAGCCATGCCTTGCTGCCAGCCCTCAGTCCATGCTGCCCAAGCAAAAGTTGCATTGGTGCAGTGGATGTTTGCACAACCTGCTTCTCCTCAGGCACCGCTCCGCCTGTCCCCAGGCACGGCCGAGGCTGTGGCCCTGGGGATTCACGTGAAAGCGGTGCTCCAAGTCACAAGTGCTCAGTGTTTTGGTGGCTACTATGGCCCCTTACCAATAACCTTCTCACCTGGGAATTGCACTCAGTTGTGTCTGAGAACCTGATAGCACCGTGGGACACAGCTTCTGCAGCTGCTTTTGGCAGCAAGGGTAGTGAATGTCCCGGGCAGCCAAAGTGGTATTTGAAGCTAAACTTCTGTAACATATTCAGGGTTTGGCATTCATGAAATGTCCATCTCTAGCTAAGATTTGGGTGGTGGTCTTTCTGATTAGCCTCTATTTCACCATGATTTGTCACAGCATACTTTAGTCACAGCCTCTCCTCCCATCCTCCCTGACCCATGCAGTGATGGGAAGCCACAAGGATTGCTATAACTGATCGTACATCAATCCTCATCATCTTTTTCGCATCCCGTGGCCTTGTCCTCCACCCCACGGGTAGCTACTTTGTGTTCCCTTGCCACTGTGCAACTGCCCAGTCCTCCTGTGAGCAGAAGCAGTGGGGCAGGTCCCTCCTGGACTATTATTTCTTTGACATATAGGTGAGAGCGAGTGTGAGTGAAGTGCTGGCTGTGGTCATAGCTGGCAGAAGAGCATGTTCCCAGCAGAGGAAATTCTCACGATAAAGAGTCTACAAACCCCAGTTAGGTCCTGAAGTTACTAAAATTGGAAAAAAGAGCGTCTCCTTTCTTTACATACTGTATATGGCAGAAAATGAACATGATTTGGTGAGCAGGCAGGAGTGCCAATCCCTTCTTTCCAAATATAGGGAAGGGGCTGAGCTAAGGGAAGGGGCTGAGCCTATATAAGCAGTCAAGTAGAAAGCCCTTGTTGGTGGCTTCTGATCCCCTGTCCGTGCTCATGGCCATGCTGTGACCTGCAGAGTGTAGAGGCTCCTGCCACAGGTGCTGTTCCCCGTGCCTGGAGCTTTGCAAGGCTGTAGCCCTGTGGTGGGAAATCTACCATAAATTCCCCGCTGGACCATTTCTTCCGTAAGGAAGGACTGGTATCTGCGGTTTGCTTTGCTGGTCCTCAACTGGACATACTGCTCGCAGTAAGTCAGTGGGAGGTATTGGGCCTTTGGAGAGGCTGTAGCTCAGCTGGAGTCTGACCTTTCACTTTTTCTCTTTCAGAGATCAGAGATGTCAGCCAGTTCCATCCTTCTTTCTGTTGACTGATTGTTAAGGTGAGAATTTAAGCCATGAAAACTAATAGCTTGCCCAGACTGGCATGAGCTGGCTCTTCCTTTGCACTCACTGTGGGCAGGTCCCCACTCTTCCCCCTGCATGAGCTGCTCTAACAGGCCATGGCACATGTCCATTCCTGCCACTATGGCTGCCTACCAGAGCACTAGGACAGGCTCCCTGTTAAAAGGGAGTGGGGGAAATCATAAATGGAGAGCTCAAAGAAAAACGGGCTTCAGGAATTCAGTCTTACTAAGGACAACGTGAGTCCTCCAGAGATCCCTCCCCTTTGCTGCACTTCCCCAGGGAGCTCTCCTGTTCCTTCAGCCATGAGGTCCTCAACCCTTTCCTTGGGGCCATGAAGGGTGGCAGCTCTTTATTGCTTTTGTACATTCCAGCTTTGAAAGGCAAATATTTCCCTCAAGACCTTGCAGCATGCATCCAAGAGATGGGAAGGGTGCTCTCAGAGCATCCAGCTTGGGAGAGCAGGTGGATGTTCAGCTCCACTCTGCTTGACTCTAAGGACCGCACAGGTGACCACCACAGCAGGGTCTGTCTTTCAGCTTCAGGCATGAGCAGAGACACTGTCATGGAAGTTTTTGGTGAGGCTGCACCGTACCTTCGCAAATCAGAGAAGGAGAGAATAGAAGCCCAGAACCAGCCATTTGATGCCAAGACCTACTGCTTTGTGGCTGACCCTGAGGTGGAGTACACCAAAGGAAAGATCAAGGCTGCACAGGATGGGAAGATAACTGTTGAGACAGAGGATGGCAGGGTAAGTGGGTTCCTCCTGGCCCTCCTCCCTGCCCAGGATGGCGAGGAACACAGAAAGCATTAGACTAGCTCAGGTGAGAAATCTGCACTGCCCAGCATCTGCCCTGCCCTCTGACTGGGACCAGCCCAGCCTCCAGAGGAAGGCATTGCTCTGGATGCTGGGATGAAGCTATCCATTGGGTAATAACTCTTGGTTTAGGCTTTAAAGACCAGGAAATACTCTGGAACAGGTTGGGTTGTAGCCCTGTCAGTCTTAGTATTCATCAACCTTTGCTTCTAACTCTTTCTCATCTAACACTGTCATATCCACCAACAAATTCCTTCCTTTACTAGTGGCAGAGCAGGCAGCTACTTTGAAAGTCCCCTTTGCATCTGAAATTCTTCTCAGTGTCACTGGCTGTGAACAGTTTCCTAAAGGAGCCCCCAAGGTGTTAATCTTGCAAAAACGCTGCAATGTCTTATCAGCTTTTGTCAGAATAGCTGCAGCAGCCCAAAGAACCACCTGAACCAACATCTTGACTGTAGGTGCTACCAATTTTTTAAGAATAAAGCAAATAAAGAGTAAAGCAGTCATCATTGGCTCAGCCCCAGGCTCCAGCAGTCCCAGGTGTGTGATGAGCAGAGGCTGCAGCAGACTGCTCTGTGCAAGGACCTGCCTTCCTCGGGCTGGCTTTTTTACATCCATTTGAGCTTTTTGCCTCTGTAGTGTCCCGTGGGAAAGATTTTCACAGTTTAAAATTGGAGTCTGTCTAAAGTGTTTCCTTTTTCTGCAATATACAGTTTGGTAATTTCTGCTTATTTTTTCACAAGGAGTAAAAATGAGTAATGCTTCCTTGCTGTGGCCATGGTTATCTCTGCCATTCCTGACTTTGCAAACTTCAAAAGTATCTCCTTTTCACCACCAAATCCCAATCAAGTTATGCTGTCCTCATAGAAAAGCTGTTTCATACCTGTGACCATCTTTGTTTCTCTTCTCTGGATGTTTTCTAGTACAACAATATCCTGTGATCAGTAAAACGAAGGCGTGAATGAACTTTCAGACACACTCCACATAAAACTCTTCTCCCTTTCTTTTCTAATAATTCCTAATATTCTAGAGCTTCCTGCCCTCTTCTGAGCACTGAAATTATGTTAGAAAACTCTATAGTGACTCCCATATATGTCCTGTGAGTAGAAGTTAATGCACGATCTCTTATTCTATACAGAGACTTTCTGTGAATTCTAATGACTCAAGTGTTTGAACACTTTAGAAAGGTATTTAGGGACACATATCACAAAGCTGCTTTTGAAAACTGTGCCTGTAATTCTTGCTTTGTCAAAAGAAGCCCAAGATCATTCCACTAGCCAGGACCTGAGCTTGGAAATGGTGTTCAATCTTTCCAAATCAAATATGATTGCAGTAACACTATTTCCTTCTTGGATTGGACTAGTCAGCTTGGACCAGTGCACGGGAGCAGCAGTTACAGCATAAAAGCAATGGATAAAAACAATGGGAAAAGCCATCTGGAGAAGTGACTACAGGATTTTCAAGCTCCTTCATGGTTCAGTGTGTCCAAGATAAGCTGCTGCCATCTGTGTACATCTGCTTTCCTGCACATCTGCCTCCCCAGCACACCCACAGGCTCTTGCTGTGTGACAGGACGCTCATCCACAGTGTTAGACCAGTAGACGGTGCTATTTGGTAGGACAAGAGCCTTTGTTTAATTAAGAATGGCAACAGGCCAGAGTGGAACAAATGTGTTCTAAGGAAAGACTTGCTGCTGCTGAATCTCATGCCGTTAATGTCTGTCCCTCCGGCATCGCGCAGTGAGAGTCTCAGAGCATGAAAGGTTCTCGGCCAGCAGTTGTGAGCCTGGCAGTTACAGCCATGAGCAGCAGCCATCAGAAGTTCATAAGCAGCAATAATGTGAAGAAAGATCTGTTCAGCACAGACTCTGCCTGTGTGGTTGTGGCAATTCCAGAACAGTAAGTTTACATCCTGTAAATTTGTCAGTGCTGTAGAGTTCCCAGCTGGCAGCAGTATCTGCCCTGTAATAGCCATATCTTGTTTTACACAGTTTAATGAAAAAAATCTGAATTAGAGAAGCCTTACAAATGTTATTACTTCTCTGTTTGTGTCTTGTTATACACATGGAAGGAGCATCGAGAGCTGCTGAATCAAGGTTAACTCTTTCTTTCTTTCTGAATTGTAGACGGTTGCCGTCAAACCTGATGATGTGTATGCCATGAACCCACCTAAGTTTGACAGAATTGAGGATGTGGCCATGTTGACCCACCTGCATGAACCTGCTGTCCTCTACAACCTCAAGGACCGCTACAGCTCCTGGATGATCTATGTAAGTTCCCTCTTACAGCAAAGGAGAAAATCCAGCTGCTAGGAGATGACTTCAGTGACTCTTCTGTTCTGTTTTTTTTTTCCTGCAGACCTACTCGGGTCTCTTCTGCGTCACTGTCAACCCCTACAAGTGGCTGCCGGTGTATAACCCGCAAGTGGTGTTGGCCTACCGAGGCAAGAAGCGCCAGGAGGCTCCTCCACACATCTTCTCTGTCTCTGACAACGCCTATCAGTTCATGCTGACTGGTGAGCTTTTCTTTTTTGACTGGACTCATAGAAAAAAACTGCTTCTACCAAATGCCTTTCCTTGTCTGCCACAGCCTTTGCCAGCTCCTACAGTGTGCTGCCCTAATTCCTTGTTCTGTGTCGTGTTGCAGATTATCTGCTTAGGCTCCCAACTATTGTGCTATGGAACTAGATGTGCCTATTTTATCATTAGGTGATGCAAAACCATCTCCAGACAGTTTTCCCTGTCTCCTGAAATGGGTTTTTTATTTTTGAAATGCTGTACTGCTGTTCTGCACATTATCTGTATTTCTGGTCTAAGTACCACGCTAAGCACCATAACAGGAACCACTGCAGAGGGTAGTTGCAGTTGGATAGGACATGCTATGCGGGAGGTCCCTAGTCAGCACACCAGCACGTGGCTTCAAGCAACAGCAGGTAGGTTCAGAACAGAGCTGGAAGAAATATTTTCACCAAAACACATGTATTTAGTTTGAATCAAGACCTGTCTTGTATTAAATAGTAATAAAGGTAAAGAAAAGTAAAGACAGACGCAAAGAAGAGATTGCAGGATGGAGCAAAGGTGAAGGAGAGAAGACAGAAAGTGGAGTACAGGGAGGGGAAGAGAGAAGAAGAAAAAGACCATGCATCTTTTCAGTTTTGCTTGCAGAGATTTTGTTTCTTTCCCCCCAATGAACACTAGGTCATGGGTTCCCTGAGAACCAGCATTTTCCCTCCAGCTTTTCTGACTGCAGTTATTCTTCTCTTTGACAGATCGTGAAAATCAGTCTATCCTAATCACGTAAGTACATCTGGCACTTTGAACTTTGTCTCCAACAAAAAGTGGGCAGATAATTCTTTACTCTGTGTTTTCTTTTGACAGGGGAGAATCCGGTGCAGGGAAGACAGTGAACACGAAGCGTGTCATACAGTACTTTGCAACAATTGCGGCCAGTGGGGACATAGCCAAGAAGAAGGAGTCCTGGATAAAGGTGTGAGGAAGGAAATCTCGGCAGAGGGGCAGTTCGGGATGTTACAGACTTGTGGCTGCAGAAAGCACTGGTGACAAACATTTACCTCAAAATATGAAATATCTTTTATTAGCTTCAGCCACTCCCTCAAATGCAAGTAAGGCAGGGACTGATATGCAGTTAGGACCACAGCAAATACCAGAGCTGCCACCGTCACTGCCCAGGTGTAGCTTTATCTGGACTGAAACCAGGTCTGGGAGTTTGGTGTCCAGGAAGAATCAGAAGCTCCAGTTTCCTCACATGGACCAGTCTGTTCCTGTGGCTGAGAGAGGAGAGCGGGAGAAATTCTGAAAAAGAGCAAAATGAATTATTTACCATTTACACACACTGCTGGTTCTTGGCACTGTAGTTGAGAAGATGCTGTAGTAACGCTGTACCACTGAAATGGAGGGCACGTAGTTGCACGTGTAATCAGGCAAGCCACAATGGAGTAACTTTTTCCTACCACATAGCCCATGGTGCTTTTCAGTAATTATTCAAATATTCTTGCAGGGTACACTTGAGGACCAAATCATCAGCGCTAACCCGCTGCTGGAGGCCTTCGGGAATGCCAAGACTGTGAGAAATGACAACTCCTCGCGCTTTGTGAGTGTCATGTTTCTCTCTGCCCTCCTTCATTTCTAATCCTGTTTGCCTGCTTCTTACTTGCAACTAGGAGTCACTGGACTGGGAGAAATATTCTTGCTGACAAATTTCTTGGTTGGTTGTCAGATACTGATGCAGTTACAGCTTGTGCTCATAGATGCGTGGGCAGCAGCAAACTCTTTCTCTTTATCCATCTTTGAATATCTAAGATAATTCAGACTGATTTGGAGATTCTCTCACTGGGACTGAAGAGAGAATCATTCTGGCATGTTAACCTGAAAATCCTGCACTGACAACTACCTTTTGTCTGCTTCCCAGGGTAAATTCATTCGTATTCATTTTGGTACTTCTGGAAAACTGGCCTCTGGTGACATTGAGACCTGTGAGTAAATGAGGAAAACTTACTGCTTCCCTGTAAAGTAAAGAAAAGGCTGAAAAATTTATGTTCATACATATTACAGACTTGCTGGAAAAGTCAAGAGTCACCTTCCAGCTGAAAGCTGAGAGAAGCTACCACATCTTCTACCAGATCCTCTCCAATAAGAAGCCTGAACTGCTTGGTAAGGACAGCCATCACCTGGTGATATTTTACAGTATAATCAATATGGCAAACTTTTCCCTAAAAATGCCAGCTCAGTGGCAGAGGGTCTAGTGGCACCTGCTGGCCCAGCACCTTGTGTCCCAGGCATCCAGCTTCCCCTTTTGGCAGGTGCCACAGGCTGTGCAAAGCACTGAAGCTTTGATCATATGTTTATTTATGTCATCCACATTCCAGCATCAATGATGACAGGGCGACCATAGCTGTACACAGCACTTTTAGCTCTGTATAACAGTGTTGCACTAGGGTTTACTTCACCTCCAATTTATCTTCCTGGGTAAGTTTTAACACAAACTGTTTGCAGGTGGGGGGTGGGTGGCAAATTTACTCTGCCTTAGATCTTGCTGTTCCTGCTGGTGTGGAAAGTCCAACTTATGTGGGCCAGATCCTGTGAATAATCTTCAATAGAAAGGTAAGAAATTCCATGGTTGCAGGATGGCCAGATACCCTGATCTACAAGCCATTTATCTGAATTCTTCATCATATGGGAAAAAGTTCTTCCCCCTTCCCAACATAGCCCCTCCAGCCTTTCCTCCAGTCCCATGACCATGGCATACCCTCCCCCTGCTCACATCTGTCCCAAACCCTTTTGCAACACCCTCAACTACCGCACTCATCCTCACCTCACTCTGCCCATCCCTTCCAACCGCCCACCGAGCATTTCCCAAGGTGGAGCTCCGGGCCCCACTCTCCCTCTCTGTGCCCTGCCAACATTTAACGCCTCTCTCTCCCCTTCCCAGAAAATGCCGTGTGCTGGGGGACTGCCTGTCTGTGCAAGGACACAGGCGGATTTATCTTCAGTGTATGGAGGGCTTCCTCTCCTGCACCCTGCACAACCCCACTGCTCATCTGCACACCTTCGCTTCTCCTGTTACTCTGCCATAGGGTTCAGGACTGAAAATGAGTTGTTAACTTTGGCCTCAATTAGGTGGAAATAAACGCACGTGTTTGTATTACTTATGTGCAGAAGCACACAACCCCAGTGGGTGCAAGGGGCATTCGGGATGGGTTAGTATGTCATGTATGAGGATAAGCACATTGAGTCTTACCTAAAAGCATCTTATTCTTAAAAGCTGTTTCTTTGGTTGGCCCTTGTTCCTTGTCTGCCAGTGCTGAACGTTCAGCTCCCAGTTCAGAGCATATTGAACTGGTAAGACCAAGAACCTGTCTGGGAATTTCTGCTTGTCCAGTGGAAGGCAGATGAATGGCTTTACTCAGTCTTTCTTGTCTCTTAATAGAAAACCATGAGTTTGGGGATACAAAAGGAAATAGAGCCTGTGAAACCTTGCTGAGCCACTGTTTCATTTCACTGCCAGGGTCTGGCTCTCACTCCTTTGTTTGCCTTTCAGAGATGCTCCTCATCACAGCCAACCCGTATGACTATCCCTTCATCAGCCAAGGGGAGATTTCTGTGGCCAGCATTGATGACCAGGAGGAGCTTATTGCCACAGATGTGAGTACACTTAGCAAGGAGAGACGGTATCACTTTTATCATCACCACCATTATAATCAGCGGGTCTATCTGGTGTGCAGGCAGCCATCGACACTTTGGGCTTTAGCCCTGATGAGAGAATGGGGATTTACAAACTGACAGGGGCAATTCTGCACTACGGGAACATGAAGTTCAAGCAGAAACCACGTGAGGAGCAGGCAGAGCCAGATGGCACAGAAGGTAATGTCTTCATGGCTTGGAGCAATGTGCTCCCAACTGCTTTCATACCATTTTTCACTAGAAATGCAAAGAGTCTTCCAGGAAAGAAGCAGTTGTTTCTTGATGAACATAAAAAGGAGGTTCAACCTTCAACTTACCACCTCCTGTAGAGTCACTTTCTGCATCTACTTTACCACTTTATTCCTGATGGCTCTGCTGAAGCACCTTGTGCCTGGGCCACGTTACCGTAGTGTTCACCGGTTTCTGGTAACATGTCCAGATTTGTTCTACTCGGGTGACATTGGGAGAAGTGGATTGAAGGGAAAAAACACTCTGCTGTCTCATCACCAGTGCACTCACTGTTTTTACCACAGTGTTGGGGCTGCCAAAGCCACTCAATCATGAGGACCAGTCCTACAAGGCTATTTGGAAAAGTAAAGGAGAATGTTGGGGAAGCTTTGTGGATAGGGTAAAACCAACAAGTTCTCCAGGTTTCAGAGTGAGCTCTGGCTGGCTCCAACGCATTCTGGCTGTCCCAGCTAAGAAGAAAGTCTTTCAGCTTTTTATTTTTTTCTTTTACAGAGGCTGACAAAGCAGCATATTTGATGGGCCTGAACTCAGCAGACTTGCTGAAAGCTTTGTGCTACCCCCGGGTGAAAGTGGGAAATGAGTATGTCATGAAGGGCCAAACAGTGGATCAGGTGAGTGTCAGGGAATGGCAGGGACTGTCCTCTCCTTAATGGACAGGAGGGGGTGCAGGTCACAGCCGAGAATGGTCAGGACCATCAAGGCCTATTAATGCCCTTTGTGGGCTGGCAGTGTCTGTGCCTGGTGGAAGGGTTTTATTCTGGTGATGCACTAGCAGTGCCCTGACAAAGCTGTGTGAACCATCTCCCTGCAGGTGCACCAGGCAGTGAATGCCATTTCCAAGTCAGTCTACGAAAAACTCTTCTTGTGGATGGTGATGCGCATCAACCAACAACTGGATACAAAGCTGCCAAGACAGCACTTTATTGGGGTCTTAGACATTGCTGGCTTTGAGATTTTTGAGGTTTGGTTTTACATAGCACTCAGACTTCTAGCTGTCTTTAAATGCTTTTTTCCTTTTGGTTGACTTTTCTGACTTTCCTCCTCACCCTAAGGCAGCCCTCAAGAACAGGGCTAAACTCTCTGAACCTGCTTCTGCCTTTGTAGATCCAATACCCACTTTGTAAGAGAAAAGAAATGGCAGAAGCATAGCCTTGAAGCTGCTGTCTCTGTCCCCATAGAATCTGTATTTAGTGCCATTAGGGTCACCCAAAAACATCACTACATCAGCCATGTGCTGCACAGTACAACTTTTCTAAGCCTCGACCACCCATGACATATCCTTTAGGCTATTATCAAAACACTTCAGGGATAGTCTGGCTGGCCTTGCCTTGACGTCTGTATAAAATAAATTGATTGGAGCCAGTTTAACAATATTAACACATTTACTCAAATATTAGTTCAACAGCTTTGAGCAGCTGTGCATCAACTTCACCAATGAGAAACTGCAACAGTTCTTCAACCACCACATGTTCGTGCTGGAGCAGGAGGAGTACAAGAAGGAAGGAATTGAATGGGAGTTCATTGACTTTGGGATGGACCTGGCTGCCTGCATTGAGCTTATAGAAAAGGTGAGTTTCTTAGGCAATTTGTGCACTCACACAAATCAGATCTGGAAGGGGTTCTTAAGAGTGTTTGCACTGAGCTCCTTCCATACACTCTCTCTGTGAAGCTTCCAGGACTCCCTAGCTCCCCCTTTCCTTTAAACATAATCCTTGTGATTAGTTATACAGTGACTGGAAACATATTCTGTCTTCTAAAAAGGCATTGCTTTTATTTTTCTATTCTGTCTTTCTCTCTTCCAAATCATTATAGATTACCATTTAATTGTCATATTTACCCCAGTTGTATTCTGGATTTGCGTATTGGTTCCTCCTCAGATTTTCCTCTCAGTTAAATTCAAATGCCTCGTGACTGCTTGCTTTTAACTCCTTTTGCATAAGGAGAAGTCACTACTCTATTCCAAGAAGTTACTGCAGTTTTTGCTTGGCTTGCTTTGTTTTCCAGCCATTGTCTAGGTAGTTCAAAACCCTGTTTATGAAAATCTGGTGCTTTTAAGTATCTTGCCAGCAGTTCACAAAAAATCTTGCTTACCTGCTCCTCCCAAGATAATTCTCTATAAAATACCTCCAGTACTTTAATTTCAGCATTTCTTTCAGTCCGTATTATTATAACTTGAATTCATCTCATTTGATAACACATTTTTTCTCTTCAGCCCATGGGCATCTTCTCCATCCTGGAAGAGGAGTGCATGTTCCCCAAGGCAACTGACACCTCTTTCAAGAACAAGCTCTATGACCAGCATCTGGGCAAGTCCAACAACTTCCAGAAGCCCAAACCTGGCAAAGGCAAGGCTGAGGCCCACTTCTCCCTGGTGCACTACGCTGGCACGGTGGACTACAACATCACTGGTTGGCTGGAGAAGAACAAGGACCCCCTGAATGAAACTGTTGTGGGGCTGTACCAGAAATCATCTATGAAAATTTTATGCAATCTTTATGCCAGCTTTGCTTCTATAGATGAAGGTAAGATCAGAGGATTATGTCTCCTGTCTGGTGTTTCCAACTGTACCTATCACCTGACTTGAATCAGTGTTGCATCGGTATTTGTGTGCTATGTATCAGATGCACAATTATAATGCTGTTAAAGGGATCTACAGTGGTACCTCAGTTGGACTGTCGTTTTATTTTCCAGCTGAAGGTGGTGGTATTAAGAAGAAAGGAACCAAGAAAAAGGGTTCTTCCTTCCAGACTGTCTCTGTGCTCTTCCGGGTAGGTGTGTTCTCTGGCACAGCATGGGCCAGCTGCAGAAAATGCCTGTCTGCACTAGTTCACCATTCTCACTTTGTCTGTTGCCATACCATACTGTGGAAAGTTACATTTGGGATCCAGTAAAAATTAATTTGAATTGTGCTTTTCTGATGCGGTCCAATGGGATGATGGTGTTCTCCACCATCATCATTGGGAAGTCATGTTCCCAAAGGCTTTCTTGGCTTTTACCTTTGGTACTCCAGCATCCTTCCCTTATTTGGCTGCAATTGGCTGCTTCCAGGATGCGTCTCACTGAGTACAGGGATTTGTGTGCCAACTAGTGCCTTGTGGTCACACAAATTACGTGTTGCAGCCCCTTGATGCTGCTGTCACATATCATGGAATTGTCAGAGTTGGAAGGGACTTCTAGAGATCATCTAGTCCAACTCCCCTGCTAAAGCAGGATTTCCTAGAGCACATTACTCGGGACTGCATCCAGGTGGGGCTTGAAGATCTCCAGAGAAGGGGACTCCACACCCTCCCTGGGCAGCCTGTTCCAGAGCTCTGCCACCCTCACCGTAAAGAAGTTTTTCCTCATGTTTGAATGGAACTTCCCATGTTCCAGCTTGTGCCTGTTGCCCCTCGTCCTATCGCTATATATCTATATCCTGGGGCCAGGAACAGGCTCAGAACCTCCTGGCAGGATGAGGAGTGCAGCATCCATCTGGCTGTGACATTGGCCTTACTCATTATGCATATCGTTATTGCATGGGATGATTCAACAAAAGATGTACTGCAGAGCGGGTGACTTCTGATGTCATAAACAAACATTGATTTTGTGGCTCAATTATCTTTTAAATACACATAGCTAGTATATCTAAATAATAAAAACAACAAATCAACCCATTCATTCATTTGATCAAGAAAGACAAGAATATTGTTCATTTCTTTCCATCCTCATCCTGTTTAATATCTCTTACGATTAGCTTCTAACCATTAAGGTAATTTTAAGACTGGAGGAAAGTTTATCAATTGTATCCACTGATAGTAGCTATTTACTTTGCTGATGCCTACACAGGATTGTAGAATATTCACTAGAGGAGTAAGGAAAGACTTCTGAATATATTTTTCATCAGAGACAAATCATATTGAGAATATTTGCATTATGTCTTGAAGTAATATAGAGATTGCAAATTATTTCTTTTTTTACAGGAAAATCTAAATAAGCTGATGTCCAACTTGCGAACAACTCATCCTCATTTTGTGCGTTGTATCATTCCCAATGAAACAAAGACCCCAGGTAATTCCCAAAACACAGAGCAGAGATTGGCAGAAAGACCAATTGACCAATGCTAGAAAGACCAATATATCCCCATATTGCACTGTCATAGGCCTGATGGATCACAAGCTTGTTCTGCACCAGCTGAGATGTAACGGTGTTCTGGAAGGCATTCGAATCTGCAGGAAAGGATTTCCTAACAAGATATTATATGGGGATTTTAAACAAAGGTCTGTAATACAATTCTTGTGTTTGCTTTGAGCCCAATTCATTTGAGAAAAGAGTCTTACTAAACAAGTCAATGATGTAGTTCTTAGGAAAAGGCTATTTTAATATTTAACAACTATGGAAAGTATGAAGACACATCTAATAGCAGGGTCTGTGTGGGCAGTGCCCACCCAAATGCCTTTCTGAATATCATATGCCAAAAGGTATTTTCACTTCATTCATGCTCATCTGCATATTTGGGTATTCTTTGCTTAAATTCTCAAATTTGACACAAGCATGTTTCAGCAAAAATATGGAGGGTGGTCTATACTGCATCCTATATTTAACCACTATCTAACAGAATTTTGAACAATGTGGTTTAAATAGATCTAACTAGAATGGTTTTACTGAAAGGAAATTGTGTTAAACCTGATACCACTTTTCTGATGAAATTACAAGCTTGACTAGCAAATGTCATTAACAAAAGAGACTTCAGCAAGACATTTAAATTAACTCCACATGGCACTCTGATTTTGTACAGGGCTAACATTTCTACATGGTAACATTTCTACAGCACCTTAGCGACATTGACTTATAGATTGAAAAAAAAAACCAAACAATTTTTACTCAGGAATTTCCATGCAAATAGGACATTTGTAAAGGGTTGCTAAATTTAGGGCAATCCAGCTGGGGTCATCTGAATGTTGTGTTTGAACAAAGGCAAATGAGGGGTCAGATCTCTAAGAACAAAGAAAGCCCAGCACACTGACAGCACTACACAGGGTGTCCTGGAGAGCGGGGACATTGAAAAGGGAGAAGTGGAATTTTGGGCACTCACTGAAGAAGACTTCCCAAGGCAGTGATGTGTGCGGGCAGGTTTGTGTATGGGTAAACAGAGGCACGATGAAAAGAATAGGGGGTGGAATGGTCTCTCAGTGTAGGATTAGGAAGTCCATTGCTAGATACTATGTCTAGTTCTGGTTTGCTCACTTCAGGAGGAAAGTGAGAAGCTGGAGCTGGTTCAGAAAAGAGCTACAGGATAAATGTGAACTTAGTTGCAATAAGAGGTTTAAATCAAACTATTTAACTCATGGACCTGTATGTTAACAGATGATTTATTTGTGGTGGAGAGAACCTACAGGTGTAAAGATTTCTGAATGTTCAGGAACCTGTCGTTTAAAAGACAGACTCAAAGCAGGTCCAAGGGCGGGACCTGAAAAAGGATGTTGTCAAAGTAGAAGAAGTGAAGTATACCTGTCCTACAGTGAGAGTGAATAGCTTACCTGGGACTCTCTCAAAGTTTGAAGGCTTCAAATAAGACTGAGATGTCTTCTTTAAAAGAAAAATGTACTAGATTAATTACCAAATAGGGGCTGGATGAACAAGGGACTGGGGGGACTGTGTACCTGTGTTATACAGGAGGTCAGATTAGGTAATTGTAGTAGTCCCTCTGTTCTTAAAACCCATTAGTTTTTTGAATTTACAGCTAACCCAGTGAGCTTCCCCTCCCCCTCCAGATGAGTGTAAATGACTGTGGCACAGATGAGCAGGGTCTCTCAGGTCCAGAGAACAGACCGTCCATGCCCTCAGTCTCAGCGAGAGCTGTAACATGTGCTGGGAACCTACTGAACTGACCTGCTGCTCGCTGTTTGCTGTTTAAGGCTGGAGGTGTGAGTCAGACTCAGCCTTCCTCTGTGCCTTCAAAGTGACAGCTGTTCTTGTAGCATCCTGTGCGCTCAAATGATACCCACAGTTAAGCTTTTTTTCCTTTATTTTGTCAGATACCGCCTTCTGAACACTAGTGTCATTCCAGAAGGACAGTTTATTGATAGCAAGAAGGCGTGTGAAAAGTTGCTGTCTTCCATTGAAATAGATCATACTCAGTACAAACTTGGACACACTAAGGTAAGCATTTAATTTTTCCACACAATTTAAAATCATTCATTGTGTTAAAATATAAGCCTGGGGATGACTGAACTCTGTTCTTTGATTGCAGGTGTTCTTCAAGGCAGGTTTGCTAGGTGTCCTGGAAGAGATGCGAGATGATTGCTTAGGACAACTGATCACACGGACACAGGCTTTATGCAGGGGATACCTCAGGAGACTTGAATTGAAAAGAATGTTAGACCAAAGGTGTGTGTCTTCTGCAAGGTCTGGTGTCTCAAAGATGTGCTTTTTTCACAGTACTGATGGATTGCTGTGATTTCAGGGAGTCCATCTTCTGCATCCAGTACAACATTCGTGCATTCATGAACGTCAAGCACTGGCCCTGGATGAAGTTGTACTTCAAGATAAAACCCCTCTTAAAAAGCGTGGAAACTGAGAAAGAAATGGCTGTGATGAAGGAAGAGTTTGAGAGAACGAAAGAAGAACTGGCTAAATCAGAAACCAGGAGGAAAGAACTGGAAGAAAAAATGGTGACTCTGGTGCAAGAGAAAAAGGACCTGCAGCTGCAAGTACAGACTGTACGTAATTTAAAACTGGTTTTGGCTTGCCAGATTACATCAGTTTTGTCTGAGTGTTCAGGAAAGGGCTGAATGGAAATTCTTTTATTTCATGTTCCAATTGCATAATGAGCAGGTGGTTTCTGCAAGTGTCGGTTCCAATGTGTGACAACGAAACACATTTCTGTTTTCTATAAAAAGGAAAATGAAAATTTGGCTGATGCTGAAGAAAGATGTGACCAGCTGATCAAAGCAAAATTCCAGCTGGAAGCAAGAATAAAGGAGGTAATGGAAAAACTGGAGGATGAAGAGGAGATAAATGCCGATCTGGCAGCCAGGAAAAGGAAACTGGAGGATGAATGCTCTGAGCTGAAGAAAGATATTGATGACCTTGAGTTAACATTGGCCAAGGCTGAAAAGGAAAAGCACGCCACAGAAAACAAGGTACTTTTGATTTCTGCTATTTGCATGTTTAGTAATAGTTGTTCTGTCTATATATAGGACGTAAAGGTTCAGTCAACTTGAACAATAACACGATATTGTATAAGGAAATCTATGGACCTGTAGTTACATTTGCTCTATAGTGCAGGAAAATCAACCCATAAGCATACAAAATGCATTAAAATGAAAGTTCAGAATTGTTTTGTAGCTTCAGAAGGGTTGATACATAAGCAGAGAGACTGTATAATTTGACCATATAATGCAACTAATTAAGTCTCTTTGGTAGTCTGGCAACATGCTTATTACCTTTGTGTGATCACTAACCTATCCAAACACCAAAGTTATTAGAGAACTTCAAGTATTTTGCCTTAAAATAGGTCAAAAATCTAACTGAAGAAATGACAGGTTTGGATGAGACTATTGTGAAGTTAGTCAAGGAGAAGAAGGCCCTGCAAGAAGCCCACCAGCAGGCACTGGATGACCTGCAAATTGAGGAGGACAAAGTTAATACCCTCACCAAAGCCAGGATCAAGCTGGAGCAACAAGTGAACCATGTGAGCACGATCAACACAAAGAAAAGGGGCAGACTCTTCAGTTGTTCTGTCAGTCATTTTTATATATGTTTATATTACAGGTTGAAGGATCTTTAGAACAGGAAAGAAAAGTTTGTATGGACCTTGAAAGAGCAAAGCGAAAGCTTGAGGGAGACTTGAAACTTGCGCAGGAAACCATAGTGGATCTGGAAAATGATAAACAACATTTAGATGAAAAATTAAGGAAGTATGAGGAAAAATAAAAAAAGTGGCAAATTTACTATTTGTTTTTAACTGGACATATTTTCTTTTTATTAAAAGAACATTTCCTTTACAGGAAAGACTTTGAATTTAACCAGATGCAAAATAAAATTGAGGAACAGCAGAGTTCAAGTATTCAGTTCCAGAAGAAGATCAGAGAATTGCAGGCAAGAGGCTTTCTGTAACTACTTCATTTATTTTTACCATTTGCTTGTTTAAACTGTAGCAGCATGAATAATGCTTGTCCGCAGCTGGTCACTGGTACAATGTCTGACCCAGTCACAGTAATTCACTCGATAGGTTGTAATCATTTTCTCCACACAACCAAAAGCTGTGATCTAAAGTTAGTATGAGTTGATCGATAGGTCTTTTCCTGTTGGTAAGCCTTTGCCTAAAATGGCAAACAGTAAAATTCAAAGGAACTTTTTTTTTGCTTATATTCTCCAGAACAATGGGGTTGGTATTCTACTATGGCAATTGTGCATTAATCTAAGCATTGAGTTATCTGTTCCCTTATTTATTCCTGCTGTGCTATTTTCTCATTTTACAGACCCGTGTTGCAGAGCTGGAAGAGGAGACCATGAGTGAGAAAGCGATGCGGGCAAAAGCAGAGAAGCATCGGGCTGACCTCTCGAGGGAGCTGGAGGAGATCAGCGAGCGCCTGGAAGAAGCAGGAGGGGCCACTGCAGCTCAGATCGATATGAACAAGAAGCGTGAGGCAGAATTTCAGAAGATGCGTCGCGACCTCGAAGAGGCCACGCTGCAGCACGAAGCCACGGCTGCCGCCCTGCGGAAGAAGCACGCGGACAGCACGGCTGAGCTCGGGGAGCAGATCGACAACCTGCAGCGAGTGAAGCAGAAGCTGGAGAAGGAGAAGAGTGAGCTGAAGATGGAGATTGACGACTTGGCCAGTAGTACAGAGACCATTACTAAGTCCAAGGTGTTTCTTTATAAGTGAAATACTTGAATCGGCAATATTTCTCTCTGGTGGGAATTTAATGCAATACAAACACACATACACAGATTCCACTTTCTTACTCTCTTTCAGACTAATCTGGAAAAAATGTACCGCACCCTAGAAGACCAGATGAGAGATTTGAAAGCCAAATTTGAGGAAAACCAGAGAAATATGAATGAGATGCTGATACAAAAAACTCAGCTCCAGACAGAGTTGGGTAAGGAAGGCGCAAAGATCTGCTGAGGGCGTATTTTTTCCCCTCAGTTGTAGAGAAACCCTTTAGTGTGTGCCATGAGTGAGACCTAATTGTTCCTAAGTGCATATTCTACTTCCAGAGTCATTGGTACAGGCACAGACAACATTAGAAATAAATGAAAGGAAATGAGTTAATGAGTGAAGCTTTAAAGTTCATATGCCAATTGCAAGCACTATTTGCTAAGGTAAATAATTCCCAGAATGATGTGACACCGCTCACTGATTCCATGCAGTGGGATGAGGAATTTGAGAAAGTCCCAAATGATTTGAGCAACCTGTTAGGACTGCACTTTCTCCTCCAAGAGTGCACATGTCTACTGTGTGTACAGTGTGTGTGTATGCTGCCCTCCTGGATCTTGGTACTGCTCCCATGCAGACTTCTTGTAAGAGTGAGTGACGAGGGTGAAAGCTCCTTGGTCTGGTTGACTGCAAGTTCAGACATCTCAAATTAAAATGCCACTGAATTGACTTCAACTAACCTTCTGAACTCTAGGGATTTTACATAATAGCAGATCAGGGAGTGCTGACATATTCTAGCAGCTGATCCATAGGGCAACACCTGCCATGAAAACCCTTTTAAAGTGGCTTATATGAATTTATGTGAACGAACTCTATAGGCACATCTGTATGTGAATGGAGATATAGTTACAAGGAAACAGCAGACCAAAGAGGGCATAGCATGTGAAAGTCTCCCAAAATCTGGTAATCTCTGGAAGACAGTGGTCCTGATAAACCCACAAGAACTGCCAAGGCTTGCCAAATCAGCCCAAGGCCACTGGCAACCACCAGCTTCACAGTGGGTTGTATGACTGGGACCACTTCCAAGAGGGTGGTGGCTGCTGTATGCAAAGACTACAGGATTATACACACCCCCTGATGAAAACAGGAGCCCCTGAGGATGGGGTTGGCCTTCCAGGTGTCACTCCTACTAGGGAGATACATGTGGATGTGTGTGTGTGTGTGAGCTGTGAAGAAATAGGTGAATGTGTTGAGTTCAGATTTGCCTAGTGTTAATATTAACAGTCTGAGGCTAGTAACTGTAGCAACTTAACTAGTAAAACATTACATGTTGTTACTGGTTGTGATCTGTGACTCACTTATCTCCATCCCTTATCAGGGAAAAGGGAATTTACAACAACTTTTGATGGAGGAACACACATGTGGGGAGACATAGATCATAACCAAATTCTTTCTTCTTTTCTTTTGAGTCATCTCTTTTAAGTGATCATGCTTGCAAGAGGATTCTATAAATCTGACCAGTTTGTTGTAATGTCATTGTGCACAGTCCTCATGGGGAATCTTAGAATGAAATTGAAAGCTTAAGAAAAAATCTAAAATGGCTCAGGAAAAGTCTGAAGGAGGGCTAGGGGGCTACAAGAAGACCCAAGAATTCTAGAGATGACAGCACGGACTATAGGCACCTCTCCAAGAAAGGAGAGAGGTGTTACTTCAGCCCACAGGACAGAGGGGGATGTAGAATAAATGTTTTCCAGTTATTGTAAAGCTTATGAAGTAAAACTTTAGGATATACCTGAAATGAATAGAATGAATAGAGAAAGGAAAGGTCAAGTAAACATTGATAGCAGGGGTAGGAAAGCTAAAGAAAGTACTAAACTTGTGCGAAGTGGTGGAGCATATTTAAGTGTTTAGTAGAAGATACGGTAAAATGGAATGGGAAGAAACAACAAAATAAGCTTGAAAGAGTGATACAACTTGAAGAGAAACATCTCGACCTGGAGACAGGATTGCCAGTTCCCATTATGTTCTTTTAAAAAAGGTTGTGGGTACAGAAGAAATTTAAAAGGTATAACAAACAAGAAAAGAAAGAGAAAGGAAAGTTTGAAACTAAGAAAATAAGTGCTATGCACTTGAGTAGTTAAAGCTGAGAGAATTGTGGGTTAAGCATGTGGATATGGAAGTCTGAATGAACAGTAAACCTTATGATTAAAACAAAATAGGAGTAATGTTCAAGGAGATAGAATAGATAAACGTTGGAGGAGACATATCTGTCTCATAATTTCATTACTAAACCCTGCATTACCCTAAGAATAAAGAAGACGTGGTAAAGAATATATGCAAAGAGAATGGTAAAATAAGAATGGTAGAAGGATATATATAAAGGAAACAACTGATAATGTAAACAACTTTGTGTGGTTCCACTTGTCTGTTACTGATTATTATTTAATTATTTTTTAAGCATTTCAGGATGCTTAATTGGGACAGTCCTGGAAACTTGTCTTCTCTTGTTACAGGTGAACTAAGCCGTCGACTTGAGGAGAAAGAAACCATCGCATTGCAGCTGTCCAGAAGCAAGCAGACAGTTACACAGCAAATAGAAGAACTCAAAAGGCAGCTGGAGGAAGAGATCAAGGTAGGGCTAACTACTGGGCACATGCTAAGGCTTCAAAATGTATCAGGGCCTCAGTTCATTTAACAAACACTTTTGGAACTTTCTAAGTGTTGTTGCCTACAGCCTAACACAATAAAATTACCACTGGGCAGAATGTGTACAGTGAGCACCATGTTTAAGTGCTTTGCTAAGGGGGTCTCTGACACATCAAAAGTGGTTTCACTTTTGGTTAAATTTTTCACATGGTTTTTAACTTTAAAACCATGGTCTATGTGATTTGTTTTGGTTTTGTAGCCCCAGGGAAGAAAAGCTACAGCATATGCCAAGGTGGGAGCATCACTCTTGGTCTTTTCTAGTAGTAGAGCTGAGAAAAGTTGGTTGCAGCTGAAGACTACTGCCTGAACACTTGTAAACCTCTAGCCCTTGTCTTCTGCCCAACCTGTACTGACCATGTTTTTAGTGTGCAAGGTCATGGGGTCACCTGCTGGTCACAGCTAACATAAATACATTATATTATGGGTAATTTTTAGGCCAAGAACGCCCTGGCCCACGCCTTGCAGTCTGCTCGCCACGACTGTGACTTGCTTCGGGAACAATATGAGGAGGAGCAGGAGGCCAAGGGGGAGCTGCAGCGTGCCCTGTCCAAGGCCAACAGCGAAGTGGCCCAGTGGAGAACCAAATATGAGATGGACGCTATTCAGCGCACGGAGGAGCTGGAGGAGGCCAAGTACGTGATAGATAGAACGAACTGTCCAGATGTTATGTACATTGTGCAGAATATAGATCTACTTTCAGTAACCAGACCTGAATTATTTTATTGGAGTTTGCCTATACACTTAATTTTAAAAAAACAACTTCCAATATTGTACTCATTAAATTATGTACAAAAATACACTGATTTTTTGAATCATATGCTTACTTCTTAAGGAAAAAACTCTCTCAGCGTCTCCAGGAGGCAGGGCAGCAAGCGGAGAGTGTGAATTCAAAGTGTGTCTCCTTGGAGAAGGTGAAATTGAAGTTGCAGGGGGAGGTGGAGGATCTGACAGTGGAGAAAGAAAGAGCAAATACATTGGCAGCTGCCCTTGACAAGAAACAGCAGAACTTTGATAAGGTGATGAATGAGCACAGTATTTTTTAAGTCTAGCCTTCCTAGAAGGCCAAACTAATACTCCTTACTTAAGTCAATGCAGTAATCAAGTTGAGTCTAACTCCTCCAGAGCATGGCAATAGGAATTTGTCCTGTTTTCACAGACTGCAGGATTTATCTAGTACAGAAAATAGCCACAAATAAAATAACATTTTCAGTACTAGTAGGGAATAAAACACAATTTCTTTCAGGTTGTGGCCGAATGGAAGGGCAAGTATGAGGAGAGCCAGCTGGAGCGGGAAGCTCTCTCTAAAGAATCACGCTTGCTGAACACAGAGCTTTTCAAAGTGAAAAATGTCTATGAGGAAACCTTAGATCAGCTTGAAACAATCAAACGGGAAAACAAGACACTCAAGCGTAAGCGTTTGGCTCTGATTCCCCATTAGCTGTTCACAGTCCACAACAAGGCATGCTCCAGAAGCATGCTCACATCTGCACGAGCTACACAAATTACAAGTCTGTCATTTCTATTCTCTCCATTTTAATGGAGAATATAAATGTCTCAGCAGAAGTTGTTGAGCAAGTTTGTAAAGTCACTAAGGTAATAAAGCAGATGTCCTGGCTCTCTGTTATCTGCTGCAGAGATGTAAGATTGAGGGCATTTAGGTGCCACTCCCAGGTAAAGGTGGTGCCCTCAAGAGGCTGTACAGCTTGTAGAGATGCACTGTGACCATACAATGACAAGACCTATAATGTTACCCTGATGGCCTGTCCAGAGACATAAACACATGCAGGTATCGTACAGGCTCTCTGTAAGAAGGGCTATGAAACCACACCGATGCCCCTATGTTTGTCATCCTGCATGAGTTGGCCCTACCTGTTATTATCTGTACGTAGATACACATACACATATCCAACTGTGTATACATGTACGTATGTGTATATATATATATGCAGATATACAAAAGAGGTGTTGGACACAGTCACAGAGCACAGAGTTCAACTTCTCTGGCTACCCCAGGCTGATGCCATTCTTATCTCACAGAGGAAATAGCTGATCTGACTGAACAAATTACTGAAAATGGCAAAATGATCAGAGACCTTGAGAAAGCCAAGAAGCAGGCCGAAGCAGAAAAATCTGAACTGCAGTTAGCTCTTGAGGAGGCAGAGGTGAGTTAGTTTAAATATTACTGGGAAAAGTAGAGAGCAGTCCGAACGCTGTCTATTCTCTCTCCTGGGCGGTGGCTGTGTGCAAGGCTGATTGCCACAAACTTAAGGAGCTTGTGTGAAGTCACTGGGTAACATCACAATGATTATGTTCTCTGAAATGTTACTTCCGTGTTTGTTGTTCCCTTTTTTTTCTTTTAAAGGCAGCTCTTGAGCACGAAGAAGCCAAAATCCTTGGTGTCAACCGAGAACTGACTCAGATTAAATCAGAAATCAACAGAAAGATTGCTGAGAAAGATGAGGAGATCAGTCATTTAAAAAAGAACCATCAAATGACCGTGGAGACAATGCAGGGCGTTTTGAATGCTGAGATTAGGAGCAAAAGTGAATCCTTAAGACTGAAAAAGAAGATGGAGGGAGACCTGAATGAAATGGAGATCCAGCTGAGCCATGCCAACCGCCAGACTGCCGAGGCACAGAAACACCTGCACAGCATCCAGGGAGTTCTCAAGGTCTTGATTTACCTTTCTGGTTGATTTGTTTTTAAGCAAAGTATCCAAGAAATTTATTGGGATAAAATTGGCTCTTCATATTTAGGACACACAGCTGCACTTGGACGATGCTCTCAGGGCACAGGAGGACCTGAAGGAGCAGGTGGCCATGGTGGAGCGCAGAGCAAACCTGCTGCAGGCTGAAGTTGAGGAGCTGCGGGCAGCCCTGGAGCAGACGGAGCGCTCGAGGAAAGTGGCTGAGCAGGAGCTTCTGGATGCCACTGAACGTGTGCAGCTCCTCCATACCCAGGTAGTTTCCTTTACTGACATGTATTTTTGGGTCCAGAGATTCAGAGAGTAAGACCGAATAGCAATTCATCGTCTCTATGTGTAAGAGACCAAAGACAGGCACTCAAAGCCTCTCTTTCTCCTTCACAGAACACCAGCCTTTTGAATACAAAGAAGAAACTTGAAACTGATATGGCACAAATCCAAACTGAGATGGAAGATATTATGAATGAACAGAAAAATGCTGAAGAAAGAGCTAAGAAGGCAATCACAAATGTGAGGATGTTACTGTGCTTTTCTCTTCGAATTTTCAGGGCTTCCCAATGGCATTGCTGCTGGGAGTTAATGTAAATACTCTTGTCACAATGTGGACAAAGAACCAGTCTGTGGGCCTGGTTGAAGAGGCCACGTGTCAGAGGAGGATTAGAGCAACAGAGAAATTGTCCTGCCAACAGATGAATTACTGGGGCTGTTGTCATCGCAATGAACTAAACCCACATTTAGTCAGTCTAAAACAAATAACTTTCTCCAGTGCTGCATGAAAATGTAAACCACAAAAAATCCTGCAGCATTGAAACCAGTGAAGTATCTAATAAATTTAAATATTTATCTTTTCAAAATCCTATTTAAGAAATTTTCAATTGAGAATTGTGACTTTCCTTTCAAAATTGGTGCTATATCCTGTGCACAGCCAGTCAATCTCAATCAGGCCGTAGGGCTGGTGTATCAGGGGACCCAACCTGCTAATGATTTTTTGATGTATAGGATCAAAACAAAATCTTAAAACTTAAAAATATTATTTGGAGTTAAAAATAGAAGGAAAACATACCCACTTACTCATGAAAATGAAAAAGAAATATTAAATAATTTCTATTCTGTTTGAATAAAACAGAAATAGAGCATTACAATGAATTATACACAGACACACATATATTTTTCTATATTTATAAAATTTCTAATGCCATTATTTTATTCTCACATGTTTTCAATTTAGACTTTTTCAGGTATTTTGCTGCCAAAGCAGTTTGTTGAATTTTATACTATTTGTAAGTAATGTTACTCAATATTTCACCAAAATGCTCAATTTGATTTTGTGGGAATCAAATGTTTGAGACCAAAACATATTTTAGTTTTGTCTTAAATGCTATGGATTGTTTTAAACTGTATTCTGCCTTGTAACACTGGCCATCCAGGCTATTGTGGAGGTAATGGGGTGCCCTGAGGAGCAGCGTGCAGACTGGCACACTCTGTGTGTGTTATGCAGACTGCACCCTGCTGCCCAGCTTTGCTGTGGCTCCTGCTCTGCCCCATGGCACCTGGTGCCAATGAAGGTCACAGCAATGACCATGCAGCGGGACACAGCATTTATGCTTTCTGTCATTCCAAGCTCCATGTGTGCAGCAAGGCAGATTTTTTTTCCCATCCTTTTTCCTACTATTTCCTATCATGTTCCTGCCACTATCACATGTCCCAAGAAAAAACGAAGCAGGAAATGCAGTGGCAGGAATGGCTAGCAGGAACCAGGAATGAATCTTCAGATAGTGCACAGCATGCACCGTTCTTTCACGTACTTCCAGTTTCTTGTGTCATCTCCCTTCCAAGGCAGCCATGATGGCAGAAGAGCTGAAGAAGGAGCAGGACACCAGCGCCCACCTGGAGAGGATGAAGAAGAACCTGGACCAGACAGTGAAGAACCTGCAGCACCGTCTGGATGAGGCCGAGCAGTTGGCACTGAAGGGAGGCAAGAAACAGCTCTTGAAGATGGAAGCCAGGGTGGGTACCAGCACTGAACATGAGTGTCAAAGATACCTTTCTTCTCTGAGTCCTCTGAGAGGGCTCAAGCCAACTGATGATTGATTCACCAGATCCGAGAATTAGAAGCTGAGCTGGAAGAAGAACATAAACAATCCGCAGAGGCTATGAAAAACATCCGCAAATATGAACGGCGTGTCAAAGAGCTTACTTTTCAGGTGGGTATAAATAGAAAGCAATTCTCCT
Organism: Limosa lapponica baueri; assembly: GCA_002844005.1. Lineage (NCBI taxonomy): Eukaryota > Metazoa > Chordata > Aves > Charadriiformes > Scolopacidae > Limosa > Limosa lapponica. The sequence continues at coordinate 43,831 of KZ506946.1, read as the reverse complement.
GATGTTTTGTCTCCCAGGGACGTGTAACTACACATTCCCTTTCCACAGAATGAAGAACACAGGAAGAACATGATGAGATTACAAGATCTGGTAGATAAACTGCAGATGAAAATCAAATCCTACAAAAGACAAGCCGAGGAAGCTGTGAGTCACTCAACTGAAGCAAATACTTATTTGCCATTTTCTAGGACTGTCAGTTTAAAAGTTGTCTCTGTGCACCAGTGTGTTGCCAGGCAGATTTTAGTTCCTTTTGTTTTGCCATTTCAGGATGAACAAGCCAATACAAATCTCTCCAAATTCAGAAAAGCACAGCATAAGCTAGAAGAGGCTGAGGAAAGGGCAGATATTGCTGAGAGTCAAGTAAACAAGCTCAAAGCTAAAACCTGAGAAGTCCCTTCTACAAAGGTAAGCCTTTATTGCAGAAGGCGGGTGTGTTTGTACTGTTTGCTCAAGCAAGTCAAGCAGTAGGTTTGTGCCTTGCAGATGGGTAGAGCCATCATTTAGAAAGGACAGTTCTGGAAGGAAGGGATTTTGGAGAAGGGGTTGGGATTGTTCAGCCTGGAGAAGAGATGGCTCCAAGCAGAGCCTTTCAATATACATTCTGGCCTTTCAATATATAAAAGGGGCTTATAAGAAAGACAGAGAAAGACTTTTTACCAGGTCCTGTAGGGACAGGACAAAGGGCAATGGTTTTAAATTGATAGAGGGTGGGTTTAGGTTGGACATAAGGAAGAAATATTTTATGATGAGACACTGGAACAGGTTGCCCAGATGAGTTGTGTATACCCCATCACTGAAAGTGTTCAAGCTCAGGTTGGACAGGTCTTTGGGATAAACCTGATCAAGTAAAAGCTACCCCTGTTCATGGCAAGAGTTTTGGACTAGATGATCTTTGAAGGTCCCTTCCAGCTCAAACTGTTCTGTGATACTGTGATTCTATGACTCTGGTATTTCACGTTCCAGTGCCAAGCATGAGCCTTCGGGATAGTTTCATCACATTAGTTTCAGATTTAAGAAACTGCCTTAAAAAGTGAAAGAATGAGAGCCAAACTAACTCTGAACATTCCTAAAACAACCTTCATGTGAGCCTTAGGCAGAATTAAAGTTCTGGTTGAGAAATATGCAGCAGCATTGTGTCCTTAGCTGAACTTCCCAGGCAGTTGTCTATCTCCAAGTCAAGACTGTTTGGTAAAAGATCTAGAGCCTGATTTTCCTAATGTGATCTGAGCAGGTGTAACACCTTTTAACTGCACCAGTCTAACTCAGTTTGTGGTTGGAGGTAAAATACCCTCAGTCCACATTTTGAAAAAATTACTAGTGCCTAGAGCATGTATGTAGGAGATGGAGAGCCTTGGCTCCAAGCTGCCTTCTGCTTACCCACAGCATCCTCTTAATCATACAGCATTTTAACTCTAGAAGAGGCACTATGGAGAACATGCTTTCTCCTGAAAGCTCAGGCCTGAGACTTAATAGAAGATGTTGGTTCTGCCAGAGGCTGGTGAGCAACTTTCAATGAGTCCTTTAATGCCATGGTCCAGTAAAAGACTTTGACTCCTCAGTGCTTGTCAGAGTATCTTGCCGAGACCCTAGGGGAAGCACTTGGAAGGCTGAGTCCAAGGAAAGTCTCTAGACATGAGATTACCTTAGAGAAGGAACGCTGAATCTCTAATTGAATTGAAAGCCTGGACAGGGACAACATTTCAGGTATCTCCTATTTAGTATCCCCAGGTAAAGGCAGGTTGAACATACTAACTACGGGCAACTCTTTCAGCAATATGTTAAAGTTTTAAATCCTGCTTTGAGGTCCCTGATACTGTGCAGTGTATATGGAGGCCGCGTACCTGGGACGAGTTCTGGATTCTGCTCTGAGAGGCCTAAAATTAAACATTGTAATGCCTGAATATTTAAATAGATACAATGCATCAATGCATCCTTTTACTCCCTTCCATGCTTTACATTCACTTTTGGAAATACTGGGATACTCCTTGGCCCAGAGTATGGGGGTGTGGGTTGTTTAAACACTGCAACAGTAAAGTAGCACCTCAGAAAAGCCAACAGGTATGTTTCCTGGTGGACACAGGATAACCATGAGTCAGCAATGTGCCCTTGTGGCCAAGAAGGCCGATGGCATCAAGAGAAGCGTGGCCAGCAGGTTGAGGGAGATCATCCTGCCCCTCTGCTCTGCCCTGGTGAGGCCCCATCTGGAGCACTGTGTCCAGTTCTGGGCTCCCCAGTTCAAGAAGGACAGGGAACTGATGGAAAGGGTACAGCAGAGGGCTACAGAGATGATTAGGGGCCTGGAACATCTCTCTTATGAGAAAAGGCTGAGGGACTTTGGTCTTTTCAGTCTGGAGAAGGGAGGACTGAGGGGGGATCTGACCAATGTTTATAAATACTTAAATGGTGGGTGCCAGGAAGATGGGGCCAGTCTTTTTTCAGTGGAGCCCAGGGACAGGATTCTATGGTTCTAAGAGGAAATGGGCATGAACTTGAACATAGGAAGTTCCATCTAAACATGGGGAGGAACTTCTTTACTGTGAGGGTGGCAGAGCCCTGAAAGAGGCTGCCCAGAGAGGTGGTGGAGTCTCTGTCTCTGGAGACATTAAAAATCTGCCTGGACACATTCCTGTGCAACCTGCTCTGGGTGGACCAGCTCTGGCAGGAGGGAAGGACTAGACGATCTCCTGAGGTGCCTTCCAAACTCTTGTCGTTCTGTGATTCTCCATTTCAACCCATCGGTTCGAGAGCCTAACGTTTAATGATGTGTGGTCTTAAGGGCTACAGACACTGCTACATTGACCTGGACTCCACTTGCACATCCTAGCTGGATGTTTCATTGTGGCAGATGATTCTAGGGACCAGATGACTCATCTTGACATGTGTGGATTAAAAAAAGCCTCTCCTTTCCAGGTGGTGTTATAAAGTAAAAAATGAGTGTCCTCTAGGATAACCAGAACTTATGCCAAGTATCTGTCCAGCTGTGGATTTGCAGTAGCTAGAGCTACACTGGTAGGAAGTAATCTTTCATTTGCTTATGGACATAAACATTTTCTGTCACTCTGCTGCTGTACCAGTGTCAATAAAGTAGATATCTGCAACTTCAGATGCTCCAAATGCTGGTGTTCAAATGAGTAATTTTCTCTCTAAGTTAACCATAGTCAAAACTGTGGGTTCAAGTCTTATTGTTGCTATGATTGTGTTTGAGCATTTTTGTCCTGACCTTAAAAGTCTAGGTGTTTGACAGCTTTCCTCCATACCTTCTGCTTGAAAGCAAATATCCTGGCCTTGTTAAATTAAGCTGAGAATAAACTACTGTATGAGCAGATGTGGTATGTCAAACATGCAATATGAACAAAATTACAGCATTCATGCTTACTTTCACTGCTGTATCTGCATGGAAGATCAAGACTGGTCCAGCCTGCGAGCCCACAGCCATCTGTGTGCATTACATATCAAGTATTTCTAATTTCCTTGTAGTCAAACGGCACTTCAGAGTGTTGGCTCATTTCTGAGCTCCAGTGTTGCAGCTCTGAGCAGATGATGACTCGAACTTTGGTGTCTCACATACTTGTTACATTGGAAATAGTTATCAAATGGTCTGCAACGTTAGCAGAAAAATCTGAATAGCTGCTTGAAGGTTATCTCCCCAGTGACACTGGGCACCATAATTCTGCTTGGTATGTCCCAAAGAGAAATACATGTTCAACCACTTTGTGGTGTTTATGTGGTATAGGTGAAACTGCAGGATCTCAGGTAGAGAGAAAACCCAGATACTTTGGCACTGGTGAAGGCTGCTGAGGAGACATTCCTGGCAGCACAGTAAGGGTTAGAGAGTGAATGGGTTACCGTTGTGCAGACATCCCAGTGTGCTGAGAAGACGAATTTGTGCACAGCACTGGATGCTGAGTCAAATAGGATGCTGACACTGTTGGGAAGTTCCAGCTGACTGCTTCATCTCTCTGTGCCAAGGAAAGGTATATCCAAATGGAACTCAACTTACCTGGCTGCAGGACACAACCACAACAGCACTCAGAAAGCAGCCTTGCATGCTTCTGCTGTCAGTAACAAGGATGGGAGAGGAGAAACCCAAGATGTTCTGTCACTCCTGTGTGAAAAAGGGATGGGCGTCACCTCCTTTTCAGTTTTCAACTATGAAGCGATTAATAAACCCAAAAGACACCTGTCCCTCCCATGACACTTTTGAAGGTTTCACCATGGTTCCCTATTAGACCTCCAATTTTTTCCATTCCTCCTCATTCAGTGAACTCATGCTCCTTGGCAAAGAGTCAGGATGGCCCTACCATCATGGTCAATGTCTCTGCCTAATCCTTACTGGTCCAACATTGCCTATGTAAGGGCTGCTCCTGTTTGATGGCAGACCTGTTTCTTCCATTACCACAAAATAATCAGGAGCCTTAATCACTTGGCTGCCACCACACCAGATCAACAGTTCACTCATATGTAGCACTTCGCCATACCCCTCTGCACTGAGCTCCTACAGCACCTGACCTGGGAGCAGTACTTCAGTGTGAAGAAAGGGAGATAGAGCTGTGCTATAGATGGGACCTGCTGATGAACATCACCTTATCCAAATGAACAGTGCCCTGTGGCAGCCTGTTAGTAAATCACTGCCTTGCATTAGATAACCTGGAGATTGGCATCCCTGGTTCAGTCTGCATGAATTACAAATGGTTTCTCAGTTTGAAAGCAAAAACCTTGAGAGTTCTGTGCCAGAGGTACCACCTAGGAACCACTGCAGAAACTAAGGTAGCATGGCATGGCTTCTTGGGTTGCCAAAGACATTGTCATGCCTCAAGAGCTCAGCAAAGCCAACTGACAGAGCAGTCCATCAATCCGTCATTGCTTGGACTCCAGGAGATGGAAGGCTCCTAACATTTCTCTGTTTCCACATATTACAGAACGGTTGAAGTTGGAAGGGATCTCTGGAGGCCATCAGGTCCCTCCCCCTCCCTCCCTCCATCACTCCCCTCTGGCCCCCATGGAAACATAATGTGTGCACACCTTATAAACTGTCTGATTTCTCATTTGTTCTAGCAAAAGCTTATAGCAATGTATTTTCTAGCATAGATGTTTCTCTTGTCACTGACAGTTGTCTCTCTCACCTGTGCACTTCTGATTTTCACAAACACAAGCTCAGTTTGATCTCTTTAGCTGCTCTCTAAGACAGGGCTCACAGGACCCTGCCCATTGTTTCTTCCTTTATGTGGCTGCCAATGAACTTGTGCTCACTGACTGGATTGACTGGTGCTGAAAGGTGGGCTCCCAAAGTGTAGGAGTGGGTCTCAGAATCGTTGGGATGTTGTCTTCAGTGCTTCCATGTGTTTTCTAACCTCTGACCTCATAACTCTCTTGTGAGATGTACAATTTCTCATAGCTTCACACAGTATTTTAGTAGTGCCACAAAGAGGAGTCTCTCAGGGGTTCCTTGCTAAATCTAGATCTAGTTATTCCTGCTGAAGTCGCCAGAATGTATCACACAGCACCCCTTTTTAGGTAGTTTAGTCCACTGGTGAATTTATTTTTTTCAGGTGCAAGGTTTAGAGAATCTGTTATTGGGTAGGAGGTCTCTCAGTTACACACCGTTTCCTTGGCATCACCTGGGGCACTATGGGATTGAGGCTGAGATCATTAAAGTTGAGTGTCTCATTTTTATCTCCTGCATTCAGCCACATCGTCTTGTATCCATTGTCAAATCCACGCTCCAGGACACTTTGATGAGTTGCCATGTTTCTAAGTTAGCAAGTCTGTGCAAGCAAATGAGGCTGTGACTCCCACCTTTTGTTACTGAATACAGAAGACTTATACATGCACATGGAGATGTGGAATGCTCTTTCTGCCACATACTGGTATCCAAAAAAGTGAGTGTACTGTCATTTATATATGAAACGCAGTCTAAAATACACAGGGATTTTTGGAACAGTGAACACATTCAGCATTTTCATCTTCTGAGTGGGTTTAATCTACTAGTCTAGTTTAGCAATGAGATCTCATTTTGATGTTCCAAACTATGAATCCACCCTCATACCCAGATATTTCTCTAAACCCACTGGGACCATCATGTTTAGTGCTTTGGTTACTATTCTTAAACCTTCACAACTGTTCATCATGAATGAGTCAAATGCCAAGGTGCTGTAAAGCCTGTGGCACTTCCTTGCTTGTGTCCTTATGCCAAAGAGCTTCCAACCAACTCTGCTGTCATCAGTCAAGTCATTCATTATGTCCCAAAACCTGGGAAGCAGGTCATCTGCCAACACCAGTACAGGGACTCTGTTTTGCCCAGATAATTAACTGTTGCCCTTAGCTTCCTGGTCTGAGATAAACAGAACTGTTGCCAGATTGAGCAGGGTTTGGGATTGCCAGTTTCTCCTCTCACCTTGTTCTCCAGAGATCTGTGAACTACTGCCCTAGTTACAAATGGGTTTCACATTTCCTTAGGAGTCTTTGACGATGATCGTCATGCATTGGCCCAAGCTTTCCTATCACTCTGCCCAAAAAATAACCTCATGAGATACTGAGTTGATGAGCTGCAAGATCTTCAGCTTGTCTGAGAAACCTGGAACTTTGATAAACCTTCTCAGTCAGTGTAGCCCTCAGTTTCCTCAAAAACTGTCCCAACATCATGATCTTTTCAAAAGGGGCCTCTGTCCACTGTTATGGGCCTGTGATTTGGGGAAATCAGAATTGAATGGTAGTTTTTCACACCAATTGGGACAGATCTGGATGTGTTGCTCTTTTGCTCTCCCAAGGGAAGACTTCTGTTTCAGCTCCTGCTGCCTGTAAGAGGCACTTTCCCAGGAGACTGCCTGTATGCGTTCTCAGCAGCTCACTGCGCACTGGTGTGCTTCTGGATGCAACCCAAAGTCCTGCTTTGCTTTTAGGTCATGTCACTGAGCCTAACCTACAGTGTAAAATGGCTGGTCACACGGTACAATAATCTACTTCAGTCCCTGGCGAATGGGGATCTGCAGGGATGAGGCTTGAGCAGGTTAATCACTAACCTCACCCCACCAGCTCCTTTCTGCTGGCAGTGGAGCTCTTTCCAATTCCAAGGACAGGAATTCACTTTCTTTTGGTTAGTGCTTTGGCTCTGACTCACTTCAAGGTTGGCTGAATGGCAGGTGGGGGACCCTGGCTTTCCCACCTGGCGGCCTTGAATCCTCAGGTTGACCATATCTGGAGACCATTGTGCCTGCATTAGCATAAAATGCCATGTGTGTAGATCAGTCTGGAGAGTTTGGAGTTGAGGATCCTGAGAGCATGACTACAGAACTGGGCTCAGGGCCTGCTGGTAGCAATGCAGTTCTGTGGAAAGCCTGCGGTCCAACTTCATGAAATAAGAATAAAACAATTTGAAAGAAATGCATGCCCACAGTCACAAGGCTTCACAGCTCGAGTTAATGCAAGGAAGCTTAGCCCATGCTGAGTGGTGATGGTTCAGGACAGCACAAATGGAAGCACTTTGCTGCTGGAGAGCCTCAGAGGAGGACACAGCCCTGTCTGGCATCTCCATCACACAGCCTGCCACACCAGGGAGAAGGTTTAAGATCCTGGTTGAGTCTCCAGCTGGCAAGGCTGCTCTGTAGGAACCTGAGCCTCATCACGTGGCACCAAGATGAGGGGCTAAAGCCTTTCTCCTTATCACTGGACTGATCTTTAGGTGAGCAGTCGAGAAGGGGCTGCCTACACCCAGTTGTACTGTCCTGTGATAGTCACAGGGGGGTGCCCAATTAGCATGGAGGAGCTTGGCAAAGGAATACTGCTGGGGGTTGTAGGAGGAGTCAGCTTAATTTATTAGGCTGCTGGAAAAATAACTTGCAGGTGAATGAATACTTTTGCCTCTGCCAGCTGAACCAACTGACTCTTCATCTGCAGGAGTCCTGGACATGCTTGGGAATGGCTCAGGAGGCTGGGACTGAGCCAAGGGCCATCTTCCAAGAACTAGCATCAGATTCAGCCCCTAAGGCTGTGGGATTGTATTTAGTGGCAGCACTTTATGAACTACCTAATACGCATACAATCCCCTGACCACTTGTTCCTGCCTGCTAATACTGCTGCTGTTCATCAGTCCAGCTGAACATGGAGTCCCGAGGGAGACTTACTTGGCCAGTTGATCCAGCTGGAAAACTTTTCTAGGAGATTGAGTTGGTTTTTTTCTCCAGAGCCCTTAATGTGCAGATCCTGTTTTCACAAAGAAATAAAAATAAAACATAAATAAAAAATAAGAGAGCCATAAAAAAAAGAATGAATGAAAAAAAAATATCCATAACCAGAACAAGAAAGAGCATGTTAAAAGAATGGGAATTAGTTGGGGAGGAGATTTGCAATGGCTGGGAAGAGGAAAAGTGGCATTTCAGACACCCGTGATGCCGAAAAACATGTCAGAGATAGAGAGCTTCAGGTGGCAATAGAATACCCTCCTGGCTGAAAAGGATTTGTGTCTCCCTTGCATGCCATTACACACTCTGCTATCTCTCTAGCTCTCATGGGTGTGGTCCAAAATAAAGCAGGCAGCCGTGAGCCCTAAGCTGGGGGACCCGTGCACAGCCTCAGGCAGGACTTGCCATCAGCATGGCAGGCTGTGGGATGGGACTGAGGCCCGGCCTTGCGTCCCCCCAACTTCACAGCTCCCTCCAGGCCCCCGCCTCCTGGGCTCTGAGGTCCCACCAAATCGCCCATCAGCCTTCACAGGAGTCATTCCCAGAGGAGGAGACAAGGGCGCAGGGAGCTTTGGAGGTTGCCCATGCCAGGAGGATCAGCCCGTCATTTGTCTCCCTTCATCCTCACTGTCAGAAGCTCAAAATAGCCCCGCTCTTGCAAGACTCCTGTGCGGGGTCACGCCTGTTTGTGTAGATGATACGCTTCCACTAATAGCGCTCCAAGACATTCCTCGGCGGGTAGGTTGCCTTCTATATCTCAGCGCAACGTGCTCCCATGTAGGAGCTGGACAACTGTGTTGTGTCCTAAGACGGCAGATGCTATTCTTACCCCAGAGAGACTCGCTCCGGCACAGCTCCTTTCTCAGCTGAAATGTTAAAAGTCAGAAGCAGGCCCGAGTGTGCTCTCCCTGGAAAGTGCATCAATCAAGAGTGGCCCCTTTGATGCCCGTGCAATGACGCTGTGCCAAGCCAGCGCCTGGGTGCTCGCCGTGGCCTCCTGGGGCGTGCTGTCCCATGGGGAAGACAGCAGCTGCCCAGGTACTTCCAGCATTCGGCTGGGGCTCAGCTTGGGGTGCAGGGGGTGTCACTTCTCTTGGATACCAAGAAATTAAAGCAATGCCTGTGGACCTGAAAGCCCATTTTTTATTGATCATGAATGCCTTCCCTGGTGAGGAAGACAGCGTCAAGGCTTGCTCCAAGCTTGCTCCAGAACCTGCAGCATTGTGGAAAGCCATGTCCCCTCTCAGCCAAGTGGAGCAGCCTGTGGACATGTTCAGGTCAAACACAGAACTCGGGCCCCAGTGCTTTAACTCTCCTTCATGCAACTCGTGTTGCAGAAAAAAATTAACAAGCTAGTAAGTGAGAGAGGGTGTAAGTAAGAGCAAGCACAGTGTTGAGGTAGGGCTGGAAGTGCGCTGGGGAGTGCAGGGAGGAATCTGGGAGGAGGAAAGATGTGTGTGAGGATAAGTGATAAGATGGTAGGGGATGTGGGGGTGGAAGAAATGACAACTCAGCATCAGGTTTGGGGAAGAAATGTCAGGAGAAATCTGAGGGGAAACCGCTGAGAAGCACTACAATGATAGTCTGCAAATGACAATCTAATTCATAGCTCACTGCAAGAGAGCTTTGTAAAGCTTAATTTTAGTTTTGAAGAAATATTTTGCTGTATTTAATCTGTACAGTAATTTAGTATGTTGTTTCATAACTGCTGCACATGGCACATGGCTCATCGCACTGTGCTGTGGGGAGCTGGCATCCTCAGGCAGCATTTCCCAAACCCAGGAGCAGAAGCTGTATTGGGAGGAGGCAGTGAAAAGCCAACCTTCCCAGAGGACTGAAGACTTCACGGACTTCTGGCAGTCCCCAGCTGGAGTCTGGAAGCCCCCAGACATGACTGGACCTCACCTGCACCAGCCTGCTCCCCAGCCAGGGAAGGCAGCCCGGGTTGAGGTCCACTGGCCCCAGGAGCTGCTGCTATCTCTGGCTGGAGGTAAGTGGATGGGGACGGTGCATAGCGGCCCAAGTTTTGAGTTGCTGCTGTGGGCCACCCCCACAAGGGTGGCCCACAAGGACCTAGCTTGTCACTCTGTGTGAGCCCAGCCTGTGGCCACTCCCCATGCATTTATTTTTTGAAGACTCTTCCAAGGAAAAAAAAACCACAACCAGAAGTGGAGGAGAAGATAGGAGCAGAAGCTTAGCATCTGAGTGATGCTAGACACGGCTGCCTGTCCTGGGAGGAGGGGGTAGGTACGTAATGGGGAAAGGAACAAATTAGCGGTTCTGAGCTGGGGGCGGATGTATGCTGGAGGAGCAGAGGCTGGGAAAAAATCCCCACTGACAACCACTGCTATAAAGCCTGCTGGATTATCAGGATCAAAGTGGGACACTGATGTAAGGAAGATGAATTCCTCACTGCTTTATGGAGAATGAGGGTCATTTCACTTTGACACTCTATCTGTGGAGTGAGGCTGCCTGTCACCTGATAAGGGCTTGTGCGAAGGTCTTGAGAAAAACATCAGTCCATCATGGCCATAAACGAACATCTCTGAGAGAAAGTTTAAAATAGATGCGGCTGATGGGCTCATATAGAACTGCTGACCCATATGGAGGGCCAGGGATCTCCTGAGCTTAAATGCAGGGTTCCAGTAATAGTAGAGCAAATGTTTGAAAATATTCCCCTTCAGAAAATCTTTGTCAGGAGAGGAGGAAACTCTCCTCAGGAGAGGAGGAATCACCTAGCCTTGCTGTTAATGGCAGAATGACACATCAGGGTTGGAAGAATGGGGTGATAGCAAGGGCCTCCAACTTCCATACAGTAGCGAAGACATAAGGAGAAGTAATAGGTTGGCAACTACAGAAGGGACTAAACATGGTTGGGTGGGAAATAGGGCTCGTCCCCCTCAAAGAGTGGCAGGACAATCAGCCCAGCTGAAGTGCATCTACACAAACGCATGCAGCATGGGCAACAAACAGGATGAGCTGGTAGCCATTGTGTGGCATGAAAGCTACGATGTAGTTGCCATCACAGAAACGTGGTGGGATGAATCGAATGACTGGAGTGCTACAATGGATGGCTACAAGCTCTTCAGAAGGGACAGGCAAGGAAGGAGAGGAGGAGAGGTGGCCCTCTATGTTAGGGAGGATTATGACCGTGTGGAACTAACTGAAGGTAATGGTAAAGTTGAGTGTCTATGGGTAAGAATCAGGGGGAGAGCCAGTAAGGCGGATATTGTGGTGGGACTCTGTTCCAGACCACCCAACCAGGATGTAGAGGTTGATGAAATGTTCTACAAGCAGCTAGCAGAGGTCTCAAGATCACTTGCCCTTGTCCTGGTGGGAGACTTCAACCCACCAGATACCAGCTGGGTACATAATACAGCTGAGAAGGAAGAGTCTAGAAGGTTCCTGGAGTGTGTCGGGGATAACTTCCTGACACAGCTGGTGAGGGAACCAACTAGGGAAGGAGCACTACAAGATCTGCT
>KZ506945.1:70190-81574 GCA_002844005.1 Limosa lapponica baueri | reverse complement strand
TTTTACAAAGTCCTGTAGAAAAGCTGCTTTCTTTTTAAAATTACTCTGCATAGCTATTCTTTGTCCTTTGCCTCTCTAGGACGAGTAACAGTTAACAAAAGCCATTGTCTGTCTAAGCTGCGAGAGTGACAACGCCAATGAAGCCAAGATTTTTGCCTTCTCCACTGATGCTATGCGCGTTGTCTGTGTATTGCATTGTGTGTCTCTGTTCACTGCTGTACATTAAGTAGACTCCTGACAACAGCAGACTGCCAACTGTTCGACAGAAGGGGACCAGAGATAGTTTGGTTGGTTGGTCAGTCTGTCTGTCTATCTAGCCATCCTAATCTATTCTGATCCCCTTCATCCCTGCTGAGGCAAGAAAGCAAAGGCTAATGTAGATAAGCAGGAACTTCTGGTTTTTTGAAAGGTTTCCAGGCTTGTGTCTCTTAATGGATGTGCTTAGAATATTCCTGCTGTATTTTCCAAAAGCTGCTAACGCTGTTCTCTTCCATCAAAAATTGCAAATAGCAAAACCTCTATAGATTTTGAGATGAGAGAAATAGATTTAAACGCTAAAAAGATCTGGGGACTTCCTCCTTTTGCCATTATAGATGTTGATTCTATCAATAATTCTGCATGTTGGGTCAACAAATAAGCTATTACTTTGTGTCTTAAAAATGCAGACAACAGAGATTAGTGATTGCTGCAAATTGATATGTTTAGCATGTCCTTCACAGCGCTTGACCTGACCTAGGTCTGATCCTCATTTATATGGCATAACAAAAATCTACTTAACAGATGCTCAGAGGATGCATTTTCATAAATTCTGAATCTCTCTGGTGTTAATTTGCTTATGTTGCTGAAAGCAGAGGGAAATATGTCTGAAATGAACCATGTGCAACCAAAAAGAAAAAAAGAATGAAAGAATGTGTTCATTTTGAATTAATGAATCAATGAGCTTGTAGGCCTGTTAGTTGTAATACTTGATGGAAAATCACCACTCCTGCACTCTCTGAGTAGCTCACCAGCGCAGCATATCAGGCTTCATGAAATTGCAAAGTAATTTGAAAAGTCAAGGAAGTAAGGAAGGATAATAAGAAGTCACAATATCTTTTGCTTTTGTTATTTCAGCTGACATGGAAGGTGTGCAGCTCCCCCACTGCCCTGGTCAGCAAGGCTTGTGAACACCGAATGCTGAGTTTGGTAAGGGAAATGTGTGTATTAAATCTTGGAATAAGATCTGTTCACTTTTGCAGTGTGAAGGGCACATCATTGTCACCCAGTTCCTCTATCATGACCTAACGAAGCCTTTAGAGTCAGTTGTTGACATCAGCCATGCTTGGCTTGTGCTAAAATTAAGAAAGACACAGTTGAATATTTTTTTGCAGTTTTGTAGCCCAGCTTGCTGAACATAGTATGGAAAGCCCAAAATAAGGGGATTCCTTCAGACTTTCTTCAGCACAGTTGTGGCCCCCTCTAGACTGATTATGTGTTTTTTCCTTCCCCACTTACTGATGCTGCTGATTCTGATGTGAGCATTCATATTCTTGCTGTATTATTTCAAAGCTGGAATAGCTACAGCCGGGCCAGACCATCCATTGGTGTAAACTGATATTGCTTCACTGAAGCCCGCGGAGCTAAGCCACATTGTGTCAGCTGAAGATCTGCTCCATAAAATGTCTTGGGAGTTGCTTTTTTGCTGTTCTATAAATTACCAGAACACTGCTGTAGGAGGAAAAGTATCTAGTAAGACGATACAGTATTTTGCTTTTGCTGAAGTGTTAAGAAAACAAAAATAAAATGAAACACCGGCACACAAGTGGCATGATGTAATAGGTGGCAGATTCTAAAGACAAAGTATTTTTTTGAAAAAATATTCAGAGTAGACATAGTGGGGGAAAAAAAAAGGATGATGGATATAAAGAACAGCAGATGGACAGAATGTACTTCCTGGGACTCCAGCAGCTATCAAGTGAAATCAATCTGACTTTTGTTAGGTTCATGGCTGTTCACCACTGAATAGAGGAGAGAGAGGTGCAAAGATTATGGCCACCATATGTCTTAATCCAGAGCAGAGACATTTCTGGGTGTCTGGCTTCCAGGACCAGCTGACTCCTGTGCTCCCTGATTTGGTAGCTGGTGTCACCAGACTGCAACTGTCCAATAGACAGCTGTCCTACAAGCCTGAAAGCCTTGTTTTTATGAGTCTGTAAGATGAAGATGCCTTGCAGATTCTGACATGAATGCATAGGCTAGGACTTCCAGATTTCTGGATTGTTTTGGCAGGAAGCTGGAAGACTGGAGAATCCCATCAAATGTACATCACTTTAAAACCTGCCACCACATCAGGGAGACAGGAAATCTAGTGAGCCCTTATTTGAATTTGTTTACAGTGCATCCACCTTTCTGACCCACAGCTGGAGCTACAGTCTCCTTTAAAGTGGGGCACTCGGGGTTTAGTGTTAGCAATTGCAGAAATTGCAGAGTGCATGGGATGTCCTCTCCCCTCCTGTTTGTTTCCCCCTCACCCAGCGATGACAGGACAAAGTGAAGAATACGGCTCAAGTGAAGAATCTGGCAGTCTTGCCATAATAAGAGTTACAGGAGTTAAATAAAATGTCTGGAACAAGACTGCACATGCATCTCACCAAAGAATGGCATCGCCCTAGTGTGTAAGAAATGTTGAATGTGTGAAGGAAGGTGCCAGGGATAAGGAGAAGGGGGAAGGATTCTTAAAATGCTAAAATCGCTTTTTCAGCACATATCAAGTTCATAATAATTCCTACTCTTTTTCTTTAGCTTAAACCCAGCTAAAAGCCATTTTTTTTCAGTGCCAGTCAGCTTTTCTTATAAGCATGCCTGCTTGCTCAGTGACAAGAACATTATTTGTTCATCTATACCTATGAAGAGCAATATTTCCATCTCATACTGATGGAAATATTTTCACCTTTGTATGGTAGTTCCATCTTCTCTTTTTATTCCATTAGTACTTGGCTAATGCTACTGTTTTTTCTGTCATGTATTGTTCTTCTATTGAATCTACTCGCTAGTGGTAGACAATAGATTTTTTCAAGAGTCTGACATTTGTCTACAATTTCTAAACATTGCCCTTCCGGCATCCTTTTTGAGATGAGTCAGTGCTGGGCCAAATCCTCCCCAGCAGAGGTGAAGTACTCAGATATTTTTTCTCCTGCTTATCTTTTTACTGAATGCCAGTGTGTCCTAATCTCTGCGGAGACACTGATGTACGGTTTAATGGAGTACTGTAACATGAGAGGATCATTTTTTTTACCCCCGCACACGTTGGTGTGAGGAATCACTTCACTCAAGCCAATGAACCTATTGCTGATTTATGTTGCTGTAAAGAAGAACAGATTCCCTTTTATCAGACTGACGACTACAATTCTGGAAAGAAGCTGTAGAATCATCATGAAGGGAACCAAGAAACAGTAGATTTTAAGGGATTCTTCACTGTATGGTTGATGGTGTACGAGCAGTGGTCTAGTGGTACACATGGAAGCTGACTAAACAGAAGGGAGGATTTAAGGCAATACTGCCATATGTGAAATGCTTGAATCGTTTCAACATTTAGCACCAGGGGAAAAAAAAAGAATCCTGAAATGTTGATTTAGCACCAGACAAGACATACTTGGCTCCGCTGCTAGTCATTCAACTATTCTTCGTAATCCTGAAACTGTTATCTGAAGGGCTTATAATATATTGAGATCATCACTTTGGCACTCTTAAAACAAACTGAAAAGGAGGAAAGGAATAATACCAGAGGAAGTTGTCCAAGAAAATTGGCTCTCTCAGGCCAAGGAGGATTTGTTATTCAGACGCTCAGATCCCAGTCATGCATCTGACTGCTTTGAGTTGCTCTAGTGACACCAGGCAAGTAGAAAACTGGCCCAAATGGCCAGTTTAGAACAATCCCTGGAAACACAGCTGCCTCAATGCTGTCCTCTTCCAAGCACAAAGGGTAGACGGGTGGCAAAGCTTTTTATTTTACTTTCTTTAGAAAAGCTGTGCTCAAGTCAGAGGTTGCTAGCAGTGCACTCCTGCATGCCTGAAATTAAATGCAAGTTCCATGCATCACTAAATAAGGTTTAACAGACTGGACGAGAGCTCTGTTAGCTTATGCTTACAGTAGAAATACTTACGGTTTATTTGTCTATGTATGTCAAATGAGTCCTCAAACACTGACTATTCCGAAATGAGCCCTGCCTTCCTGTGTCCTGACCAAGGGTTGCAACATTGAGCAGTTACATCAACGTGAATTAGGTCCAGACTAAATTTCAGGTATGTACAGGAAGGATATCGGAATGAAGCATTATAATTACCACAATTCTGTTAATGGGTGAAACAAGTAATCTGGCATAGCTTCATCTGTTGTATTGACATTAAGGACCCTATATAGCTAGGGCTGTCTTTGAAAATGAGGAGATTAAAAAGTGCCTGGTTTACCTGTAGCATCTGTGATGGTTTATAACATGTGATTTGCCAACTTTTGCTTCTGTTTTCATTCTATTCTGAGCAAGCTGAAACAGTAGTGGTACTGACCCGAAACTGTCTGTGTCTGGCAGTATCCTACTTTGGAGTCCCAGGCAGGTGTGGACTCTTGGGAATAGCTGTACCATTAAACATGCTGAAAACATCAAGCACAGGTCATGTCCTATTTCCACTCCAACATTAGATGATGCAGCACAGCAAAAGAACAAGGAAGATACAGCATTTCTTTCACTATGTGCAGGACTTCTGTGATATGTACACACAGCATGTATTTTGTTTGACAGCATCATCTAGGACACCATCTCAACCTTCAGAACACTGCCAGGCCATTCCAATTTCTCAGGCATTTTCTTTTTTTCTGTGTCCCCATAATACAACACAGTGAGTCTAATCTGCTACCTCTCACTGCAGTAGGCAGTTCAGAAGTTACAGTAAGTCTCATAAATGTCAAGCATAATGAAAAATAAAGGAAACACATAGGAGAAAGTTGTTCCTGTTCATTCCACTCATAGACACAATGTGCACCATCCTCTTGCTCATCAGTCACTGCAGTGTGAAAGTTCTCATTCTATTTTCTCTCATACTCTGCCAGCAACAAAGACCTATAGTCCTTTCAAATAACTTCTTTTGCAGAACTAGCAGGACTTGCTACATACTGATAAGTAGAGCAAATGCAGCTCCCTACTTTTACAGATTTCTGCTGTAAATTTCAGATTTTTTTCAGGAAAAACAAATGTCTGAAAACTGAAATGTCCAATTTGCATTTCCTAATGCTTAGCAGTATTTATTTGGTTGGTCAAGATGATTGCTTTCTTTGTGTATCTCCATAGAAGCATTAAAGATTTTTTCATAGCAATGTATAGCAATTCTTCTACACTAAAACCTATGTCACTTAAAAACTGATAATAATCATAAAAATAAAGCCATTGACTCATTTAGGCACTGATTTATGCTGTATTTGACAGATACCTATCTCATCCAGCTTCATGGAATGAACTGTATATCTAGATTTTAAATAATACCTTTGGGAGTCAAAATACATGTTTATTTCTCCATCAAATGCCAGCTTGAAGAACTGAGGATGAAACCAATATTTTCTCTACAAAGCTATCATTCATGTAGTTGTAATTCTGCCTCCACAAGCTCTTACAGACTTTTGGTGTTACGACAAAGATCTATGGGTATGAGTTGGGCTCTCAGTATTAAATTTTGGTTGTTATATGCCAAAAATAGCATGTAATTCCTCACACCCACTCATGAATTCTGATTTATGTGTAAAAGAGAGTTTGCAGATTAAATCTTGATAGAAGTTTAGGGAGCACTACAAAGTTTTAGTGAGGCACATTTTCCTTACCTATTTTTAAAATGTATTTTCCTTATTACAGTAAGTCTAATTTTCAAGGCATTAGGGAGAGACAGAAAGATACAAAAGACTTAGGATTTAAAAATGTATTATTATATGCACATGAAATACATGAGTGAGAGAGCAACTAGCTTTTGATTTTTCAGTTTATGTTTCAGATCTAGAAGCAGGTTCTGTGTGTCCCTGGAAGAAGAGAATCACTGTTATCTCTTGGCAGATACCATTCATTTCTAGCCTGGCTGTCTTGTGAAATAATGGCATCCAAATCTGTCACTGCTCCAGTGCTGATTATTGCCCATCTTTGGTCATAGGCCAGTGTGATTTTATAGAGAAAGTCCTCACTTATGATTTAAAGAGGAAACATTTTGGCAATTTTTATTTTTAAAACTGTAGTTATTGGCAGCGCTCTGAAGTTTGGAATATTATGGGTATTATGAGTAATCCCAGGATTGATGGATTACTGAGCAGCATGAAAGTGAGACAGTTGAAGCTGTGTGGTAACTGCAGTTTATTGAACAAATCTCTGTGTGCATGTGTTCTGAAAAGTACTTTAATGACAATGAGCTTGGAAGGCATTTAATGGTATTCTTCAATGTATAGGGACTTTATTATGAAGAACATTATTCCCTGAAGCACTTGTGTACGTGCAGGTCTAGCAAATGTTTTTAGATCCCTTGAACTGTAAGGGAAAAAATTGCTCCCGGCAGCTGACTTCTTCTGGTGAGGTTTTAGAATATCCTCATGCTTTCCTGCGTGGCCTTTCCGTGGCTTGGGTTGTGAAGTCAGGTATAGTCTGTGCAGATCAGAAGCACAGCTCCTGGTTCTGTGGACTGCTTGTAAATTGGAAGCACACCTTTATGAAAGGGCAGAGAGGTATTTTTGAAGGATATATAGTTTAATACCATATTTTTTAGTGTTGAAAATCCATTGATGGTTAAGTGTCAACAGAGGATGAAAGACTTGTGACTTGTGAAGATAAAAAGGGATGGAAAATTTTGATTCTGTAAATGTCTCAGCTGAATAGAAATCTCATTCAGGGGCAGGTGTCATGTAGCTAAAGAGTAAACTACATCGGGTAAATTATGACTTATTTCCTTCTCTTTGTATCCCTTATTAAAAGAAAATAAAAATAACACACAAATGTCTATAATGATTAGAGTCAGGAGATGCAATACTAAGGAGGCAAGTAATCTTAGCTTTCTGTCCGATGCTATCACATTGTAGTATGTATATGGCATATACTGTACAATATGCCAAAGATCATTATGTCATCTGATGCATAAATTGCACATCTAAGGAGTATGGAAGGGAAAGCAGTCGTGTAACTGGGAAATGCTAATCTGATAATGGTTTATGCAGCATTATCACTGTTCCTGCCAGAGGACCCAACAACCTTACTCACTAGCTTTTTAAGTTTCTGAGTTATTCTAGAATGAAGCACAGCTGGTTGTGGGATAAAGTTTGCAAAGAACTGAAGTTTAGAACAACAAACAAAAGATAAGGTAGAATTTCCTGTTGCATCTGAAAGGGGAATTTTGGGAAGTAGAATGCAATGACTGCAATCAAATGGCTGAACACAAAAAGCCATGTGCTTTCAACGTTAGTTGGTTTTATTTTAACATAAAACAGAAAGAAAGGAGGTTGGGGGGATAAGGTCCAGCCTTTAAAAAGAAGCACTGTGTGTGTCTCTACAGCATGCCAACCTTACTGTTCTAAATGCAGCTATTTTTAAAAGAAATTATTTTCTAGAAGGTGAGGTGAAAAAACATTACAAAGACAAGTGTATAGTACATTTGTTCACTGTACATCAACTAAAATTGGTCAAATAATATGAAAGAATGTTTAGCATTCCTTTATAAAGCTGTCAAAGGGAAAGAAAACACTAAATGAACCATTCCTTTATATATTTTTTTATAAAATGGTGATGACTGGAAAACTGTAAGTACCAAAAAGGCTCAGAAGATTGAAACACAGGAACATCTGATGCAGATGATGAGGTTTGGTGGCAAGGTATTGCAGGATTAGATTAGGATTTTTTCGCTACAGATGAAATGACCAGTCAGACTAACAGCATATAGCTTGCTTGCTTGGATGCCTGAAAGTGGTGTGGTGTTGTGACAGGAGCATTTGGAGATTATTGCTGACAGCAAGGAACTTAATCTGCCCCAAAGCCGCCTAATTAGCAGCTGTAGTGGAAGCAGCAGTGAATTAACTTACAAGATTTGCATATAAAACCAACCCAGAGAATGCAAAGCCAGCTAAAACCAATCAAGCTCAGGAAAGGTACTTTTAAAGTAGAGGACCTTATTTTGTGTTTGTTTGAAAATGTAAAATGGTCCAGTATTATAACTGCCGTAGCCTGAAAAAGCAAGGGTAGTTATCAAATTCCATCCCAAACCCAGGATGTGAGTCCCCCAAACACCAAAAAAACCCCACCCTACCCTCCCACCCCCTTCTCCCCCCAAAATAAAAAAGGCAAGATAAATGATCTCTTTTATAGGTAATATATTTTGTATATGTATATCAGGGTCACTCTAGCACAGGCTAAAAGGGTGCTTGTTCTTCCCTAATCAGGGGGTAGTTGCAGCAAACCTGCAGGTGCTCTTTGGATCAAGAGCAGCTGACCAAGCTTGTTAGAAGCTGCTAGTTTCTTCTTGTGTACACCACTGTGGCTCCCCTTACCTTGTCCTAGCCTGGCAATAGGAAGCACACTCCAGTTTCTCAGAGGTTTCCCAGAAGTCCTCTGATGATCCTGGACCCTCTGCGCAGAAGCTCCAAAGCAGAATCCAGAAGTTGCTGTGCAAACTGCTGCGCCTGTTGGCTGCCTCTGCTTGCTGCACTCTTGGGATCTCTGTATTCCCACAAAATGAAACAAAACATGCCTCTGATCTGAGTGCATGAACAAAGGGTTCCTAGAATTGGAAATGAACTTCTCAAATTGTACCCTAGTGAAAGGCCAACCTTCTGGAAAGTCCTTGGATATGTGTAATGTCTTTAAAAAGATGTGACCTGGGGGGCACAAGGGCTACAGTTTGTGTTCAGGTTGAGGTCCAGCCAAATTCCTGAGAGCAGAAGCAGTTATCTGTGCTCCATGAACACAAATTGAGCGTTGAGGGTATTATGTCACCTATGCAATTTCCTGAATAATCCATGCTTTTACTGCCTTTAGTTAAATGAGACAAAAATATCTATGGTTAATCTCACCTTCCAGTGTAGGGTCAAAATGAAGTGCACCAAGTTGTAAGCTCTGTCAGCACATGCAACTGCAGGAAGGCAGGAAGACCTTTACCTCTCTAAAACACTGAAAGGGCTGCTTGAAATGTTAACAGCTCACCATATGAAATGTTGTTACCACTTGGAAATTCCTAGAGAGCAATGGAAAATCTGCTGCAGGTTATCTTTCAACACTGCAGTAAAGAGAATTGATAACGTCCCCAGAAGAGGCAGAGGTAATGTTGAATGTCTGTCTGCTCTGGAAGAGGTATTTCCAAGACTGGAGATAGTGGGACTCAAAGCAAAGAAAATTCCTATCTATGAAACTGTGTATTTGATTGTCACAGTAGACAGAGAGAACTTAACCTGAGTGACAGGTCACAGCTACTGAATGGATCTCAGCTCCTTCTTAACTTATTGAACAATGTGTATATTAAATCATGATTACACAAATGAACAGGTGTTTATATCAATCTTTGAAGAATGACTTTGCTGAGTTTTGAAGAAAGAGATAGAGCAGAGTTTTCCAGGGATCTTAAAAACGTAAAAAAGAAAATGTTGTCTTACGGTGTTAGAATCTGTGATTGCTTCACTTGAGGCAAGGAAATTCATCTTGTCACACAAAATGGCACTGAATGGCATGGGGAAGTTTTTTCATGTATCCTGAGAAATTTTGGAGAGGAGTCAAATGGATGTGTCTTTTGACTAAAAATTTCTGGGAGTGGGATTAGTCCCAGCGGATGGAACAAAGCAAAAAATATTCCATCAAGCATTGGATGAGAACTTTTGACTTGTGTAATAGGTAAGAATTTAAGATGTAGCATTGAGTGGTCTTTTTAAACTCATACAGTTATGAAATATGCAACATTTAGTATCAGTTTTTCAGTGCGGCTGCATTCAGTTTATTGCCAGTACAAAAATAATTAAAAATAAAAAATGAATACCATGGCATTTCCAGGAGAAGGTGTCTCTCATGAAACATTTAGGCCTGTTATTAGTAATGCACTCTCTGGTAGAGATGGATTCTATAGGAGTCTGGATATAAGAGAGGAAATGGTATACAGAGAAGTATAGATGGAGTGCATATCTCTGTGTGAGGATTAGAAAAAATCTTTTCTGAATAGCACAGGACTCACACTGAAATTTTTTGCACAAAGTCTTTGGCTCAGAGGTATGACTTAAAATGGAGAAGGACCTGGAAAAAGTAGAACAAGAAGTTCACCACCAAGGAACCTGGCAACCTTTACACTTGCCTAGCATGCCAATAGACTTGTGAGTCTTATGAACCCAATGCAGAAGCTCAGGGGTTGCTGGGAAAAAAGTTAACACCATTGATTTTAATCCTTTGATGAATGAAAGGGAAAATGCTAAAGAGCTTGTTTTCCGAAATAGAAGTAGTAGTCTTTATGTGAAAAGGGAGAGAGTGGGGCCTGAATACTCTCCCAGGGTATCAATATCTTTCCGTCCACTTACGTTGATTTTACCTTGAACTGACTGTATGCAAATTGCAGTCCATTTCCTCTTGGCCAGTTAAGTCATAAGATTACTCCAAAGAGTTCATTCAAAGGGACGATGAGACACTTAAGTCTGGAGTTGCCTTGGGTGGAGGTGACCATCTGAGGAAGGATGGGAGGAAAGTCAGAACAGAACGTGTTTACAAAATGTCTGCTACAAAACTAGGGGGAGGCAAGCTTTTCCTTTACTGCTCCTGGATTTGTGGAAATGTAGGATGATCCTGCATCCTACATTTATGGATGTAATGCCTTTGTAACTTACAAGTTATTTAGTTAAAAATTGGTCTTAAATTTGAACACTAAGAGAGATAGATGTGTAATGGTCATCATGGAGTTAAAGAGGTTACTTAGATACTGCCTACGAAGTCACCACCTGTTTATTTCCTGTTTATTTCTGCGGGAGGTTTTTCCCCTGCGCAGTTTATGGTACAACTGAAATAGAACAACACGTTCCTGCACAGCTCTCAGTACAGTTTGTTTTGGTTGCAATGATAGGTCCATTTGCACAACCGTGGTTCTGTTTTGTATGTATCTGTACTGTCGATTCTGCCTTGTATCAATTAAAACTTTTTTCATTTCATGAAACCAGATTCTTTTCCGTAAGAAAGAATGGAAGACATGGAAGATATTTTCCTTACAACATGGAATAATATCTTAGTCTTGCTCACTTGTTTAGGATGAGGTTTATTTTCAGATTTGAAGTCAAGCTGCATTTTCCCCCCTCAAGTGAAGTTGGCAGGGATTTCTGCTAGTGTCATGGTCATTTTTTGACTCTAGTATGAGGACCAGTCTTCTCCAATGAT
>KZ506945.1:42525-59486 GCA_002844005.1 Limosa lapponica baueri | reverse complement strand
GCATGAATCTGCTTTATTTATTGAACTGCCTCATTTATTTTAGTTTCAAAAGAATATTCAACAAGTTTACTAATCGATAACAGCAGCTAGTTCAGACAAGGGTGCAGCTGGAGAATTGTTTTAAAAGCCTGCTGTAAAACTATTGAGAAGGGCTGGATTATAAGACTTCCACTTGCAAGACTACGTACAGATTCTCATCCCGTATCCGGAAAGGTTGTCTTATGCAGTTCAGTGGCCACAGATCAAGCTGTAAAGCTCAGATTGACTACCTGAAATAATCAGAAGGAGTGGTATTCAAGTAGTGCAGTTTCTAATGAACAGAATTTGTGAAGGGACAAGGCTGATAAACTCAAATTTCTTGTTAAAAAGTGCTGATATGTTCAAGTTCAGTATTGTTATTAAATAGCATCATATTTGGTGAATATTCTATCTACCTAGAACAAGACCAGAGTGGATCGTTTTGATTTACCTCATTTTTACAAATTAGTTCCATTTCAAATGTCCAATTTTATTTTGGCTTTGTCTGTGTGGTTTGATTGATACTGGAAAATTTTGTTACCGTGTATTGTACCTTGATATAGTTGTGGTGTTTTCTACTTGGGTTAGCTCAGTCAGTTGCAGCCGTATTGTAGCTTCTCAGAATTTGATTGCTGATACAGTTCCTATTCATATAGTCCTGTGTATGGCCCAGGAGGAGAGTATATTGCATGGTGATGACATTGGGTCCTATAAAACATATAGAAAATAGTTGTGGAGAAAACACGCTGCAAAAAAAAAAGAAGGAAGCAGGCAGGAAGTCCAGAAGAGAGTTAATCTTCCCGTTGCCACTGTTTTCCATGGTTTCATTAGCTTAGTTCAAAAACTTTGCTTTGTAGATTTTTTCAGAGTCTTTTTCAGATCAGGCAAAAGCAGGAGTCATAAAAGCCCACAGTTATACATGTATTTATTGGATGTGTGGAGAAGTACACATTGACATAAGCCATTTCTTTGTGTAGGAGGCTTCACCTTCTACATAGCTACTCCCTCCTCAGCTTCACATGGCATAGCTGCTCCCAGCCAACTGATGCATAACTGTACCTCTTTCACTAAAATGCAGTAGTAGGTCTTCTGCTGCGTGAGGAGCTGCAAGCAACGCTGAGGTTGCGTGCAAGTGCTGGTGTGTGAGGGCCAGGGGCCAGACAACTGATGACGTGCAGGTTATGAGAGCTGGATCAATAGCAGAAGGCTTAAATGCAGCACTGGCGGGGGCAACAGTACAGAGCTCTTTACTGTTGCATGGTTGAGAAACAGCAGCTTCAGTGAATTCTCAGAAAACTCACTTTTATCTTCCTGCATTTTGATGAAGTTGTGCAACAGCCGCTTTGCTAAACAAACAATCAAGGTGTACGCAGACCTCAGCTAGGAAGTGTGACATTAGGCTAGGTCAGAGTGACATTACTGAGGTGTGCCAGATGCAAATCATGCTCTCTGCTATCTCCACAATCCCTGAAACTTCTAGCAGCAGACATGCTGGCATACGTAAAACTCAGATGCAGGAGTGCCAGGCTTTCATCAGAACAGAAATAATTCTGTTGACCTGAAGCTGAACCCATTACCTGTGCTGGTTCAAGACAGCATCTGTAGTTAAAAGCAGCACCAGGTAAAAATACCATGGGTGCTGTCAAGACAGACAGCAGTAAGTCATCTTCCCTTTCGAACTGGAGGGAGGGGTATCAGCTTGGGTTCTGATCTCTTGAGAAGCAGCAGCCTGCTGCCTTTGCTGTTGCAAAGTGCAAAAGATAATAGCATTTTCTAGAACAGGATGCTAGTTTTTACTGATTCCCATCCTCCTGCAGTTAAAGGACGGTGTTTAGCCAGCCCTGCAGTGGCTGGCAGTCATATGTCTGGCAGTCTGTATGTATTTGGAGGGTGTCTTCAATGGAGCTGGGGCCATCATCTCCAATGCGTGCACATACTGCTCATCAGAGACTGAGAAGCTTACACTTAGCTCAGTGAGTAGTTGTTGACTTCTTAGAGAAATGCAGCCAGTGTAACATCCCTTCTGTCAGGAAGAGGCTCAGGATGTGGGTAAAAGCTGAAGGGATTTTCATTCACTAAATTTTCTTTATGACACGGGGACAGTTGGAAGAATTTGAGCGAAAAGTACATATCATCTGTGCTTTGTTTTAATATTCCACTTCTGATACTGGAAAGAGTTAAAAGATTGGGATGTTTCATTTTTTCAGAATGAAATCTCAACTTTTCTTGTCCACCAAGATACAATTTGAAAATTCTTGTTTTCTGTCTGAGCTTAGACAAATACTTCTTGGTACTAGAAGGGAACCAAAGACTCCCCATTCATTCAGTTAGAATTACTAACAAGCCTCTTTGTGACCTCCAGCGGCAGAGCAAATTAGCTTTCTGAAGTGTTTCAAAACGTAAAAAGTGTGTTGCAAATTCTCTGAAGGTTCAGATACTCATCTTACTGCTTTCCTGTTACTTGCCTCATCTGGGGCTACTTGCCTCAATAACCCTAGTGTTGTCCTTGAGCAGGCGCCCAGTTGCCTGGCTCCGAAGTAGAGCTTGTGAATCTCCAGGACGTGGCAGGAATTTCCCACTGCCTTCATTTAAGGATGTCCATGCCTCTGCAGAGTAAGTGCCCACTGATTAGACAGGTACTTTAAAAAAATCATTATGATAATGTGGAAACAAAATTAATTATAAATCCAAAATTTACTATTTAGGTTTCTGGAAATAGAGGTTCATAAAGACATGAGTGAATAAAGGGAAAAAAATCAAGCTCAATGTAATTAGAGTTTATCTAATGATAAATTCTTCACTTTTATTGGGTAGTTTTCTGCACGCTTAGTGAGGGGAGGTGGCCAACAAAATTGCAGAGTGGAATTAAGAGTTGGCAGCAGCCAGCACAAGGAATGTTACCATCTCTTGGAAGTGGCAATGCCCATTTAGTACAGCAGGTAAGACTTCTTGTGTGCTTGACCAAACTACTAGCAAGCCATTTAGCCAGTGAGAGGAAAAATGCTTTTATTACAGGTAAGGCAATATAAATATTTTCAGGTGAAGTTTTTCATCCACTGAAGCTAATAATTCACATAAGAATTTAAGTCAACAACTATTCATGTCAACAAATATTAATGAGGTCAGTGCACGTAGTTAATTTCTGGCTTCTGAGTGTGATAAGAGTGGTGCCTTTATCTTTAATTAAACCCCCTTAAAGTTGGTCTGTTGATTTTCTGACCGTAGCATAAGGTTTGATGTAGATTCCTCTGTTGCCAAGGGCTTAAAGACTACTAAAAGATACTGGCTGGCATGTAGTGAGCCATGAAAAGAATTTCCTACTTGGTCTCCTCTGAATCAGGGTCTGCAGGCACCTTAAGTCAGTGTGATACATCTGCGTAAAATAATCATGGCCAGGCAAAAAGGGGCATGTTGTGTTTGCTGGCCTTTGGAAACAAGTAAATAGCTTTATCTGACTGTGCGCATGCTCCACATGGACAGTCTGAAAATGCTTGGATTATGCCATTGAACGTCAAGCACTGAGAATGAGTGGCGAAATTTTATGGTTTACAAGACATAGCTGCATTTATTATTTACATGATTAATTAGGAGTAGTCAGGATTTGAATGTAAGTTTCTTTTTCATACTAGCTCAAAAAAATATTGCTTGATAGGATGCTTGTTTACTGGAGCTGTCTTGGCCTTGATTAAAAAATTGACGTCTGAACTAAGAATAGAACATATATTGTGCTATGTGCCACATACAAAATAATAAAAAAAATGTGTTATTTCCTTATAGTTAAACTAATCTCATCTTTCCTGGCTTCTAGTTATATGAAATAGTGTTATACTTAAAAGAGAATTTGCTTAATGCTTTAAAAAGTCTTAATAGCTATAATAATTTTAATCTACTATGGAGTATTTGTAATATATAGTAAACTGAAGCATTTAATTGTGTAAAAAGGAATATTAAGGCACATCCAATCAAAAGAGTAATGAAAGTATTAAGAATGATGGGGTTTGTTATTTTTTCCTAATTGCATCTGGACACCCAATTTCATTATTTTTTTCAAGGCCCGAAGGACCATGAAAAATGAGGCTAAATCTTCACTATCAGAGATATGCTTAAATAAGCTCTATGCAGGTGTTTTATTTAGTGTCCTTTCTGGGACTGCACCAGTTGGCTGCGCTGAGATCTGCTCCTGCCCCTAGTCAATCAATTAATGTTTTGCCATTCACGTTATTGCAGCTTGGTTCGGGGCTTCTGTTACGATTGGTGGGCTTTATTTATTTACTGGAATATGAAAGACAAAAAATGTGAGTCATTATCTTTAGTGTGCCATTTAGTCAAGGATCAATCTCATCAAGAGGTGCAGCAGATCTGAGATAAAGAACCTGCAGCTGTCCCAGAACAAAACACACATTGCACATAATGACAGCCCCATACAGCTTTCCTCCCTCAAGTGTCCAGGCAAGACACCATAGCATACAATCTATGCAAATCTCCCAGCAGAATGTAATATAGCCATTTTTCAAGGATTTGATGCAATTCATCTTTTCAAACAGGCAAATTTTCTTTTTTTCTAATGATGATTTGAATGGGGGATTTCTGTGGTAGCTGCATAGAATTTTATGGCGACTTTGTCAGGAAAGCATCATTTTGGTTCAGTCTTGCCATCCTTGCAAGATTAGGGAAAACCTCATAACTATACAGTGAAACCAGCAAGATGGCAAGGAAGAACAAGAAGATTTCTACCTGGCGTAAACGATGCCATGTGTTTGTGCTGAGTCAGCTTAGGAAAATTCTGCTGTATTGTCTGTGTTTTCACCTAATACAAATTGAGACTAGAACATCCATTTTATCAGGAATTTTCATATGTGAAAAAATACATTCTAGATTGGAACAGAAAATTGATATCTGGCATTTCCCATAAAAGAAAAAGTTCTGATATATATATTAAAATTTAAGACTCAAATCCTTCGTTTTAGTGTGATTATTTGTATTATTTTCCCTTAATATTTTCACCACATTGAGGGAGAAAATGTGTATCATAGCCAAAAATTAACAGAAGGAATATTAACTGTATTAAATCTGATTTTGATGCAAAAATAAGTATTTCATTAAATATTTTCTTTTTTATATATATAAGACTGTGAAAATCACCTCAGTTTTTTCACATGAAGGGAATGGCTTTTAATTTTAAACACATGCTTTATCTTTACTCTTTTGAACAATTTTGCATCTTTCTTCTTATTGTCATTGTGCTGATTAATTTTCTGCATATTTTAGTACAAATCAATGCATATTGTTGAAGTTTTCTATTAATCCGTTGTACAAATTCAGAATCTACAACATTTCCCCTGGCTCTGTTCATAAGGAAAGATTAATACACATGTACGGGTTTAGTTTTTTTAAATTATATGCTCTTTAATATGAAAATAATATGATCTATGTTCTGCAGCTAGAATCTGCTAGGTTTCACCTGGGAAATAATATATGTAATTAGGAGATGATGGTCTTGTCTTTTATCACTGAAGGCAAGGCAGGAATTTTTTTTAGAGACAATGATGATGTGTTTTATAGCATTTGGTATCTGTAAGTCCCTTAAGGGCTCAACATAAATGCAAATAAATTAGGAGCTTCATCGCCCATTTGCAATTTATGAGCTAGTCCAGTTTCACCTACCAGCAGGAATACCATAAGGAAAATAATTCTCTATTAGCCCCTGACACTTGCTTTGGGACTACAAGAAAAAAAAACCCAACCCACCAAAAAAACCCCACAGGCAGAACAGAATTCCTGTTTGCTCAGAACCTTGAGATTTGTACTGTTTATGAGCGTCAAGACTAAGTACCATACTGGGTTTCTTCCTTCTCCCCCTCTCTTGCCATCTTCACTATGCATTTTTGGAAAGTAGAACTGATGGGTTCCTGAATACGCACACGCTACAGAACTTTGTTTAGAAAGCTGTTTATTGTAACATCCCTTTATCTCATTTATCTGATGAAATTTAATCAACTGACATACTTAACGATATTCTGTAGCTTATACCTCAACATGATTTTTTTTTATAGCAACTCCTGTCTTCTGTAGTGACTCAGACGCTTTGCCCAGGGGTGTAAAAAGGATGTTTCTCCGTGCCTTCACAGTATAAACAGTTTTGCATTTGCTTTGCAGTGGCACTGATGTAAGCCGACACATTCAGTGATGCTCTTCTGTCCCTATGGCATTCAGTTCCCTGCTTGTGTGCTGCTGCCTTGTTTTTGTAGGCAGAATCAGCTGAGCTTGCAAATCTTTTCATCGTTTTGCATTGCACTGATGTCATTGTTCAGCAAAGAAAGTTAGGTCTTGGAACATGGGGAAGCTGAGGTACAAGTGAGGTTTCCCAAAGTCAAACTGAGTTTGCTTGTTTGAAGGAAATTAAAACAGCAGCAACCCCTGCTAGGAATAGCTTTGGAAAATCAAGTCTTACAACCTGGGTGCTTGGGATTCGAGTATTTTATTGAGGTTATGGTGCAGAAGTTTTTGAGACATCTCTGATGATTTTCTGCCTTCCCTAACTTTCTACTGTATCATGCTATTTATTTATTTATTTACAGGAGCTGTTTTCCTGCATGCCCATCTGTTTGCCTTTGAAATACACCAAGAAGCTGTAACTTGTAAGTAGTCAAACTGTAACAAGCTGCTGTTTTCTGGGTTTTCCAACTGATACAGAACTACTTTGTTTCCTCTCCCTTATATATATTTTCTAAAAGAAAGTACATTCTTGTAGAAATCTCAGCCTGAAAATATTAATGTTTACTGCTACATTCAACTGTTAGATATTCCTCAGGATTTTAATAAACATACTTCTGCCTGGAGAATAGCCATATCTAGATGGAAAGATGTTTTCAGGTTATAAGACCTTTTCAGATTGTTTCTTTGAATACGGGTAACTCAGAAGTAGCTTATTTTTACTTTTCAGCCTGCAGCAAGAACAAAAGCGCCTTTACATTTGCTTAAGACATAACATAGTTCGAAGTGTTTGAAAACTGCGTGCTGAAAATCTTCCGTTTCTGGCTTTCCATTGAATCCAAAGAGCGTGCCAGTGCATGGTGCTCCAGATACATGCAAATATATGTGCACCTGTCTGCAGTGGAGCTCTTCACATTGATAGAAATGTTGCTGTTTACTTCAGTGATTGCCCATTGAAATAATGATAGTACATTTATATTTAGATAGTAGCATCTATTTCAAATGATCCTGAAGAACCTTATTATCCTAAGACTTTCTGTCAGTCATGAGGAATCCCTAGGGATTTCAGTGCACCATGTTTTTCAGATTTTATCACAGGAATGGGAATATGGAGATTTGCGGATTTGGGGGATGATCTTTTGAGTCAATTTGCAATCTTCTTTGCTATAAATGGAAAAATCTTTGCCAATTGTTGAACTTAAACACATTTTTAGTAACATAAAGCAACTTCCAACCAAAGTGGATGACAGGACAGATGAAAAATGGGCTGGACCAGGGGGCTGAAAGGGCAGTGATCATTGGTGCAAATTCCACCGGGTAGTTGGTTATCAGTGACATGCCTCAGGGACTCACTGTGGCCAGGACTACGTCACATCTTTATTAACAACCTAGATAATGGGATAGAGTATCCCAGCATATTTGCAGGTGATACCAGGTTGTGGGAAGTCTGTACAATGGAAAGCAGGTACCAAAACAAGATGAAAAAGTGGACTGACGGGAACCTCATGGAGTACAACAGAGGCAAGTGCAAAGTCCTGTAGATGGGATGAGGAACCCTATATGTAGACCAGGTGGAAGGCCAAACAACTTTCCAGGTGGAAAGCAGCTTGGCAGAAAAAAAACACAGGGGTCCTTTTTTGGAAAGCAAGTTAAAGGGCAATCATCAGTATGCCCTTGCAGCAGAGAAGGTGAATCTGAGCTGTACTAAGAAGGTTGAGGGAGAAGATCCTTCCCCTCTGCTCAGCTCTGAATCCACTGCTGGGCTCACAAGTATAAGATAGACAGGGACATACTGGAGCGAGGCTTGTGTAGAGCCCCTGGGATAGTGGGAGACTACAGCATGAGGTGTATGAGGAGAGGCTGTGAGCTGGGGGTCTTCAGCCTTGAGAAGATGAAGCAGGATCTTATTTCTGTCTTCACCTACCTAATGGGATTGTGTGGAGGAGCTGGAGCCTGACTGTTCTGAGAGGAAATCAGTGGAAGGATTGGAGGTAATGGGCAAAGTTTCCAATCGTTGCAATGAGTTCTCCCAAATAATTAAACACACGTGCACTTTAGATCCATAAATGCCTTCCAAAAGTTCTGTTTTGAAGGAATTTCGGACTAAATGTATCTAAGGAAACTAGTGCTTTCTCAACAAGTATAGCTGAAACTGCATTAATATCACATACATAAATACGTATGCCAAATGAGAGTTTTTAAAGTATTTTACATATGTACATCTAAAATGTATAATTTTATTTAAATGTCTTAAGTGCAGTTATTCTGCATTTAGAAATTACTGTGTGCTTTTTGTGTATTGAATATTCTTTATTTTAATTTAAAGCTTGCTAATCTAAACCATGACAATCCTTTTCACTGTCAAGTAATCATTTCTAAATATTTTTTCTAGAATGTAAGAGATGAACTTTTTAGCAAACCCAGTTCTAATCTTATCTAGCTGCATATGTTCGTGTGCCAAATGAGTGGAGAAGAAAACACAAAATTATGTTTTTAAAGAAAATTCAGATTTTTTCCTACCTCATGCAAATGGAAATCTTTGGTATAAAAGTGTGAAGAAGATTTCAAAAAGAGGGGAATAGATGAGTAAATTCTGGGATTACAGCTGTTATCTAATGGCAGCGATTATTAAAGAGCTTTCCAGAGCTTTGCCTTTTTAATGTTGAAAAAAAGCATCATCCAGATCCAGCTAATATTTTTATAGTCTCATTTGCTTTTTAAAAAGTATTCAAATGTTAGAAGTTGCAATAAATACTTTTAAAGCCCTTAATAGATATAGCTGTATTAGCAATAGAGCTGCAGGGCAGTTACTGCACCTGATAGATATTTGCCCTAACTCACAGGTTTGAGGACAGTGAGTGCGGGTGCAACGCTACCTCCCTTCTTCATTGCTTCTAAAGGGCCCTGGACAAAAGCAACAGCTTCCACAGTGTTGATGGAGGTTTGGATGTGTTGTACTGGTGGAGAAGGAAATCCATAGGCATAGGCTGTGGGTTTATTTTGGAGATGCTCTGCTCTTTCACAGCCAGGCCTCATGGCGGCTCTTTAACAGCCATGGCCCGATCCCTACCAGGGTCCATCCTGCCTTGGCAAGAGCAAGGTCTGTAGAAAGCAAGGTTGGGGTAAATAAGGCACGTTCATCTTCCGGATCCTAACCGTGCCTCTTCCCTGACGGGCGGAAGAGCATAGGGTGCCTAAGTTAATGAAGTGGTGATAAAATCTTACAGTGAATTGCACATAAGAAGATTACAAGGTGATTTGCGGTATTCTGCTTCAAATAATTTTCAGAGGGAAAATGCCATTTCATTATACTTCAAAGACCGGTTTCCTCTTAGCGCTTTTTGTCCTTTTGTATTAAATTGCAGCAATGCTTTTTCAGGGTCCTTTTTCCCTGTTCTAGGCCTTCTTTTGGAAATGGCAATATTTCTAGAGAAAATACATGTTTTATTCCGACACTGGCTTCCGAACTCCAAGGAATAGAGCACATCTAGACTTTTGGTAGCACAAAGTAATGGTTTCTTAGAGACTTATTAACAGGACTGAATGAAAACTGCAAAATATATCAATAAACAGTTGACAAGTGTAAAAATGAGTGGTTTAGCTCCTCCCTTACCTCTCTTCTTCTAGCTTTTGGCAAACAACAACTTACCATTACCATTATCTCTGCAGAAGAAACAGAAATGTGTTTGGTGCTCAATGACATTATATTCTCCTCTAAACTATGCCTCTGAAAGAGTATATTAAATTACCAGATTTCAGTGCTTATACGAAAAGTAGTTTGGATGGGATACGCTGGAGGGAAAGTGTTGGATTCCTTAAAATTTCTGAATTCCTTAAGATTTCTGAAAGGGAACCCCTTAAAAAACTAGAACAGTTTTCTGCTTTCTTTGCACCTCGGACTGTGATATCATGAGGCACATAAACAATACTGGAAGAAAATAAAATTTAAATATTGTAGTATCCTATTTTTTAAAAAAAATGCCCCAGGAAAGCGTGTAAGTGCCCAGAAACAAAATAAAAACCCTCACACAGTATTTATCATCTTTCCTTACTTTGTTTAGATAAATAGTTCCTTTTAAGTAGCTTCCTTTTCATAGGAAAACCAGAGATTCGTTGGTTTATTTCAGGTCTCTCTCATGAAAACATTCATTCAAAGAAGAAAAATTACTCTGTAATTCTCACACCACTCAGATACCACTAAAATTGTCTTTAGATACCACTAAAATTTATCCTGCTCCCAGAAGAGATTAGTGAGGAAGCAACGAGGAAGCCATTACCACACAGTGGCACAAAAAGCACCAATTATACATTTATACCTTCAGCATTTCTCTGGCGAAGCCATTTCCAAGAGCAAGGAGCCTTCTGGCGTAGACTGCAATCTGCTGGTGTGGAAGCACGCATGCTCTCGCATAAGCTGGCACTTCCAGAGTGATTTTCAATGGCTTCTCATTCCACCGAGAGATTGGGCAGTCTTTTCCTACTGTGTTCAACTTGTAGGGGAGAAACGTCAGGCTAACTGCTGAGGGACCAAATTGAGTCTTCAGGAGCGTAATGCTGTTGTAGCTGAGAAAGCCTACCATCGATTTACAAGGTTGGACCACAGTGTACCAACTTAATTGATAAATGAACCCCTGAGATCTCATTAGCTGTGGGGATGGGGTTTGACCTGTGTAGTAGATGGTGGGCCTTCAACAAGCAACTGTATACCAAAGAAAAGAGTTAATGTAAGTGACAGTGCATATATATTCAATACTAAATATGTGTGTTAAAAAGGAACTGTATCGCTCATTTTGCAGCAGCCCTCGTCACTTCTGCTTAGTGAAACCCCCCTATATATTTTTGTCTTTCTCTATAGAGCTCTGCAAAATGCTATAGGCATTTTGTCACGGCTGAACACTAATACTTTGCTATTCAGGATTTCTGTACTCCCTTCCAAAAGTATATGACATGACCCATATATCTAGGTCTTATGTGTTGTGAGGGCTAATTAAATAAAACTTGTATTGGTCTTTTAATCCATAATAAAGAGCTGCCATAAACAACCATTGTTAAGGTTTAGTATGTAGTCAGGTCAGAGATCTTCAATCATGACAGAAAGTTTCTCTGCTAAAGAGGGGTGGAGAGCAGTGCAATCTTTGAGGTTGGATACCTAAATAACTGCCGTATTGAAATGGGATTTAAATTGGCTGCATTTTCCTTGTGTGATATTGTCACATTGCATCAAGTGCCATGGTTGCTCACAGGAAAATAGCAAAGTGTCTTTTATACTGCGTAGGATATCAGTGTACTGAGACATAATTTTGGGAAAGCTAAGCCTGAGAAAAGACATGACATAAAAGCAGGACCACCTGTTGGGGCAAGTTGCCTAGCATTCAGAGGTCTTTCCACTGCTTTCAAAGTTATCATGCAGGCACCGTTTACTTTGCTATTAGAGGAATCCCTTTGTAGACTCCTTCAACTTGTCAGAATAGTAAAACTTAGTTGTGTTGGTGAGATATTTTTTTTTTCATTTTGAGACTGTGTGAATGCGCGTGCCTGATGGAATAAATTTGGTATGTCAGTTCTAGGGTGCCTATTCATTAGTGTCCTCCTGCTGATCACATTTTATTAATGAAGCAACCCATCACCCCCCTACCAGCAGACACTTAATCCCTTCCCAGAATCTATCTGCTTTCCATGGTCCTTTGAAACCAGCTTTTTATGGAATCAGCTTTAACAAAGTCTTATTTCTATGGGTCAATTAAATACCAAATATTGTTATTTCACAGCTACAGCTCCTTTTAAAGTGTCTTTTAGCTGTGATTAATTCTAAGATGATTTCTGGGGAGGAGATTGGACAATCAAGATCACATTTTAAAAGAAATTTATTCCTAGAGCAGACCATGATCATAAAGGTGGAAAATGAACTCAAAAAGGGAAAATTAAAGAGCATGATCCTGCAGCTTTCCCTTACTCAGGCCCTGCTTAGGTAAGTAATCACACTGGTTGCTTATTATGGGGTCCCTAATATTTTAAAGATGCTTTTTAATTCTAATGATTTATATTTCAAAAGTCATCAGAGAATGCACATATGCATCTATGATGCTTATATTTGTTACAAGCTTAATAAAGAGTGACTACATACATACAATTACTTTAGGTGCAATAGAGAATAACTGTATTTACAATAATATTTTGCAAATATCCTTCACCCTTTCAAGGACTGAAATAAATTGTGCTTATGGTCAGTATATCTTCTAATGGCATGTGATTATGACAGCTATAAAAAAATATATTTTAAATACTCTCTATATTTTGAATTGGAAGTAAAGTTTTTGACAAGTTTAAAAATCACTTTTTATATCTTCAATGTTATGAATATAGACAATTTTAAGCCTTCATTAAATATTAAAAGGTGTCACTTGTATGACCTCTCCACTTTTAAAGGTCACTTTTATACTTCAGGTTGGTGTCACTACTCCAGTAATAATAACATTTAATGTATAGTGGGGCGTCACTAAAGAACTGGTGGCAGAAAGTTTAACAGAATGGAAGTTGTGGGACCTAAGAACCAGTATGGTTTGCAGTTCATTTGTGCTGAATGCCCAGCTTTGTCTTCCAGCTCAACGTCTGCTGCTGAAGTTGGGGGAATATGTGAAAAGATTTGCAGTTCACCTCTAACTTTATGATATAAATTATTAATTTAACCACTGACATTCAGTTTATCCCTCTCACATGTTTGTACGGTCTGGGATTTTTTAAAGTTAAAACAACCTGATCTGCGATATTTTAGATGGTGGGTAATAGATTGTGAACTGTCTCTAAACTGAAATGAGGTGACCCGTAACTAAAGAGAAAAAAATTGCTGTACTCGGTAACCATTGCATATGTGTAACTAATGCTTTGATGGAGACTGCTTCATCTTCCTGTAAAATCTGAGAGTCGTGGCATTTGAGCCCTATGAAACACTGTGCAGCACAGATGGAACTCGCCGTTCTCAATACAAGGTGAAGACGTGGCGGAGTTGAATGTACAATTTTGTTTTGAGATATTGCAAGTGGATTAGGTAAAATTCGCTTCTCTGGACTAGTTGGTATGTTTGTACTTAGACAGGACAGTGATGGTGGTGGAAATTGTTCGCGTTTTTGTTCCCATGGTCACTCCTGTCACCTGCTTTACAAACCATAGTGGTTGTCTGCCAGTCTCAGCAAGGAAGTGAAGTTTGGAAATCCTGAGCCTGAAAATCAAACATGATTTTTCTTCCTTGAGATAGTTCTCTCAGATAGGGTGAATATTTATCAATTGGATAAAAGGGAAAAATGGTAATTGCTTCTGGTTTTATTGTAAGAAACTGTACTTGGGCTAACAATTTTATGTGTTAAATTTACGCTATACATGCACGTGTACATACCTATATGCTTTATATAAGAATAAGAGACAAAGAGCTCTGTTTTTTAGCATCAGGAATCAGTTATGATTCTCGGTTCGTAGCAAAAAGATACTGTTGCTTTCAGCCATTTGGTGGAATTATATGGATGCATCTTTCAAGTGTTTTTTTGCTAGCATTTGGCTAAACATCCTTTCCGTTAGTGTGTAATTGCATATGGCTATTGCTAGAATTTAAGAAAGGAGAATGTATTAATTCCATGTCGATATGCATAAGCGATGTTGGAAAGTCACCATAACCACGCCTGGCCTAGGCTACTCTTGTGTTTTTCTAAGCCATTAAGTTTAAAAGTATTTGAGAACAGAGTATGAGCCATGACCTCTGGTACAAATATTTACATTCTGTTACTACACTCTATAAACCCAGGTTTTTGTAAGTAGCTTTGAAGTGCTACTCCTGTCTACGCTGCTGCTTTATGAAAAGCTGCAACTTTGAGGAGAGCATTCAGCTGAGAGTAAAGATTCAGGTTCTTGACCTTCAAAGATATAACCAATATCTTGAGGTAAACTGGAGGATTTATCGCTCTGGGAAAAAAATAATTTAATCTCCATAAACAGTTATAAACAAATCCTGAATAGTCTTAAACAAAGGAAAGATGGGACTTTGAAACAGAGGGAGGAGTTTTGATATGTGCCCAATGTCTAACATAAACACATTTCACTGTACTTTAAGTAGATCTGGATTTTCTATGCACTGTGAAGGTGTAGCAAAGTAATACCAGGCTGCATAGTACCATAATAAAAATTATGATTGGCCGTATCTGGGATCCATTAACCATGCAAGCTAGAATTGTAGATATTTTTTTCTCCTTCTTTTTTTTTTTTGATCAATACATCTCTAAGAATATGCTGTTTCTTAAAACAGCCTAGTCCAGGTAAAACTTCAATGCCCAGCTGCACTGTACGTCCGTACTTTCTTTCAAAAAACAACTATGTTTATTAATCAGCTGTTACCTGGTGAAAATGAAAAAGGAATTTCTAGTGTCAAATGTTTCATTCTGTATTGATATAAAAAGAAGAAATCTGAACATTAGCATTGTCTGAAAAACTTCAGGTTTTAAACAATGAGTTATGACATTTTAATGTCAGGTGTTTCAATGAGAAAATATTTCTTTTTAATAATAGGAGACAGTATTCTGGAATATAAAACAGTAAACATCATGTTACAATCAATACCTGGAGGTGAATGTTGCAACATAAGTCATATAAATCTCAAAATGATGTTTGTTGTATTGCAAGTGGCTTATAGCACAGTGCCCTCAAAAATTCAGTGAGACCATCATATGCCTTTAAACATTTTTTATATTAACAGACTAAATTTTTTGACCAATTGTATTAATTTGGTTTAATGATGAATATAAACATTTTAGCATCTAAATACTGAATCATCATCCAGTGTGGATTGGATGAATCTGAAAAGAAGGTGCAAGTGAAGTAACTGTGAAAACTATGGCCTTACTGTTAGTCTTTGGCTATTGCTACTTCATTGTGTTTTGAGATAATGCTATTTTTCCCCAGTTTTCCTTCTCTCTTCTGAGAAGACTCTTCTGTACACTTGCGGGAATGAACGTGATATTTATTCTACAGGTATTTTACAGATAGCTATCAGACAGGTAGTAATTTGTGTGATGACTTCTGTGTTGGAGCTGGATAGACTGAACATTTATTTGTGTTGTTAAAATATGAAAGTAATCTTTAAAAAAAAAATCAGTTGTTTTTTTGTTCCAATCACAATAATGCTGTTTTCTTTGCAACAAAGTGCTCTACAAAAACTGTAACTTCAAATGTAAACGTGACTCCCTGTGCCCCCTGCCACGTACACAAACAAACCACCTAATCATCAACCTGAAATTGCATTTGAACCATAGCAACCTGAACACTTACCTTCTGAAATGCTTCATTAATGAAAATACCAGGAGAATTTTTTGCATCTAGAAAATTACAGTGATTTAGAAATATTTTGTATTTCATTTGCAAGCTTCTAACCTGTAGGGAGTCATTCATGTTGGTCATTCAGCTTGTTTTATTTTTGCTTTTAATTCTTTATGCTTCTGCATTGATTTTAAGTTTGCCTTTATAATCTCTGGGCAGAGCCTGAGTCTAAGCATTTTAAAAGGGAATCTTCTAAATGGTCTGTGCTTCAGGGGATTCGGTTGTTTGTGTGTTTTTCTTTATGTCTACAACTACATGAAATATAAGTCTAAAACATTATACAACCATATAAAATGTAAACCACCCAAAATGTTACTTATGTTACGTTAATATTTATTAGCCTTTCTTCCTAAAGAAAAAGACTAATTCTAGATTGTTCTGTGCCTTCCCATGAGCGCATGTTCAATGGCACGCTTGAAAATAGGGGTCTCATGCTCTGGATGATATGCCAAAAGCGTGGTTTTAGCAGTGCAAGGCATTCGGCAGCAGTACCATTTTTAGCATCTCCTACATCCCGTGGTTTGTTCTTAGCTCTTGCATCAGCAGCGTACCATTTAAAAAAGAAAAAGCAATCCGAAGTCCCCTCTCCCCAAAGCAGTAACCCAACAGTTCAGCTTACCTACTGGAGGGGAAATACTTGACAACCAATTATTGCAGATTATTCATCTGGGTTCTGGGGAAGACAATATGTTAGATAATGCAATCAGTGTAAGGTATGCGTACTTGTATCATGACAGCACGCAAAAATTTCATCACCCACGGACGTAGCAGTATTAGCTAATGTGTGCATGTGGACAACAAACAGCTACAGTTTGTAATAGGTTTTCCACTGAAAATACTACAATTTTTATATATTAGGAAGTTACAAACAAATCCGTAACTCTCATTCCTCCCTCAGACCATACTTCCTGGCATAAAAATAAAGCCACGCTCATTGTTTCAAATCTTTTGTGAGTTCTTCCTCATAATGAAGGTTTTTGCGATTTATTTAGAAAACAGTTACCAAGTTTTATTTCATTATCTGGTAAGGTAACAGTCACTGGGAGCAAATTCAGTAATATTCCCTTATTGTCCTTGTCCTAAAATAATCTCAATTCTTTACTTATTTGAAAATGAAAATAAGAAATGTGTATTAGACGTTAGAGAAAGGTTAATCAACTAGTGAGAGAACCCAAATAGTCAGGTCATAGATTTCTCTGTTGTTCCACTAGTAGTGTTCCTGACGCTGCAAATGCCTGAAGAGATCACAGTCCTCCCGTTTCCTTGTTTTAGGGAGAATTAAGTTCCTGCCTCTGTATAAAATATGTTTTCTTTGAGAAGGTTTCAGGCTCACAGGGCCAAATTTTCTAACTCTTTAGTGTTATGTCTCCATA